>JAKLMY010000100.1:0-91726 GCA_022814645.1 Ganoderma meredithae
GGGAGGATGCGACGATCGTCCAGGTGACCACGAATATGGAGATGACGCAGCTGAGGAACTTGAAGAACCGCATGAATCGCCTCCCATGGAATACTGTGAAAATGAGCGGGGATAACAGTGATATGCTGGAGCTCAGGCATGCGGGATAGGTTGGCGGTAAGGGGTGCGTAAACATCGTCGTAGCCTAGTTGAGGCGGATCAAAGTCGGGATCTAGGTCTGTTTCGTATTCTAAGTAGGGAAACTTGCAGTACAGGAAGAGGGATCTGTTTACGTCAGATATGTCAACCGTTCCGGTGGCCAAAGGGAAAGATAGCGGGGACATACCGCACATATGGCCACATCATTTGCGGGATGGAGCGTCGAGGATGGAATGTCTCCATCATCCACAAGCGGCACCGTCTGAACAATACAGGCTTGGACGCCTGCCGAATCCACTTGCATGTTAGGGAGAGCTGGCCCAAGCCTTTGGACGCGGTGATATACTCGAAAACTTCGAGAAGGCTGTCGTCGTCCAACCGCCAAAATGCATCGAAGGGTCTGTAAAGAGCAATCAATCATGAATCGTCATATGCTTAGAAGTCCTTCTTACACACTTGCAGTTTGCTTTGAGGTTTTAATGACTTTGGCCGCATCCGAGGGCTCTAAGCGGCCCTGAATGACTGTTGGCATCGTTTCGGGCTTGGAGGAGTGTCAGGGTAGAAGTTGCAGCAAGCTGACTGGCAGATCCACAAACAGGGAGATATGGGAGTTGTGTGAGGGAGACCAGTCAGCCACGGGTAATACTGGAGCCACATAAAGACATGATCATCAAATTCTACACGGTAATTCGTCACTCCAAAACTCACCTCGAGAAAGAGGGCTTGAAGGAGCATCCAGTACAACTTGGTTCGCAGCCAACCACTCGGTCGCAACAATGATTGGCGCCCTTGGCCCCAGTGTATTTGGTGTTATTTGTCCCCGCCCAACCAGCCACCGGGTGTCGACTTGAACTGGTGCTGCCATACAGCCAGCAGTGGGTCCATAGTCTACGCTGGTCTCTCGACACGACGAGCATGTGGGTTTCATGGTCAAGGTAAGTTTTTCTCGCATGCTCTTGGAGCTCTTCGACTTCACTTTTGTTGTGGATTTTCTGCATAGGCCACGGAATAGGTTGTTGATGAGTCACAGGAGGAGCACACGGTCGCCCGGTCATATGTTCCAAATCATACAATCCTTGTGAGTTCAGGTGAGATAAAACAGTAATAGTTTTGACTGACCATGAAGCTGATCGTCACTATCTGAAGGTTCGCTTGGGTCAGATCATCGAACCCTCGGACTATTCAAGCCCACACTCCCACACCCAGTTCCATCGGTATGCTACCAATCGAGTTGCTGCATAATGCGTTCGAACCGCTGGATTGTAACGCCCTCGCGACATGCATGCGGGTCTGTAAACACTGGCACGACATCGCGGGCCAATATTTTTTCGCAGTCGTCCCAGTCACGCATCGCCATTGCAAAAGTTTTCTCAGGTTTATTCGCAGATATCATAGACTCTCCTCACATATCACGGAGCTGCGATTCTTTGACAAGTCATGCGGGGACTCGGGGAAGCTACTGGGCATGCAGCAGGGGCTGTTCGATATCCAGCTACTAGCAGCGGCACTCCTCATCCTCCACAATTTACGAATTCTTTGTCTCGTAGGCTACGGCAACCTCGCTGGCGACCCGCACGCGCTGTCAAGCCTCCAGAAACGGTATCGAAACATTCCTGTATTCCTCCAGCGACTATCAGTCGAACATTGCAACGGTGTGACATCCATACTCCCAAGACTTCTTCCCATCTTCACTTTGAACACTTTGGTCATCAACATGCACCTGTCAACTCCCTTCCACCATGTTCCGATCCCCACAGTGCCCCCCAAAGTCCGAAACTTGGTGATAGGTCATGATGCTAGATTTTCAGAAGACCACTATTTTCTGTTCGAACTTTTCTTGGTCCCCGGAGGCCTCCGTAGGCTAGACACGGGTCGTTGGACCAAGCGGGATATCCCCATTCTAGAGCGTTTTCTCCGGTCGAGGATAGCTCGGGACCTGCTGAGCATCAGCATCGGCGCTATGCTTGGCGAACATACCCCACCTCCTCACTCTGCGGCGCTAGGGATTAATGGTGAGTATGCTGTAAACCAAACCACAAGATTTTAAACATCTGCTCGATCGCTCACATCCTACCGCGGCAGAATCGACAGTATGCGACATGCTCGGCGCTGCACTCGCGCATTGCCCCCGTCTCCAGTGCGTCCGGCTCGGTTTCGTCCATCGCGACTACGACCCTTCAGACCCCCTCATCCAGCCTGACCCTTTCTCACCTATCCTGGCGAACCGTCCCGCAACACTACGCGCGTTCTCCCTCCACATATGGTTGGATACGCCTGGACTCTGGTGCTGCACCAGCACCTCCATCGGTCTCGAGACCGTGGACCAGACACTCGCTCCGCCGAGCCCGTGTGCTATCAGTGGTCAGGAAGCGGCGCGATTTCCCGATCTGCGGAGGGTCGAGCTGCATTTGCATTAAGATCTGGTGTGGCCGCGGATGCGGCTGAAGACGTGCACGCACCCCCGCGAGGAGCGCGAGTCGACGCCCCTCCCCAGGCTCCGGCCTGCTGGGCTGCTGCGGCACCGTGCCGGAGAAGTGGAGACTGTCCAGCCGCATGGTACGTTAAGGCTTGTACCGCCGTCGTTTTCAAGACATACACGTGCGCGAACTGACTGTACTTCGATCAACGTAGCTGACATATACTGGCCGCCGAATATGGCATCTGTTTCTCCGTAACTGTCTCAAGCGTATTTTCGGCTTATTGCTGTCCTATGAGACAAAGTTCGCGCTGAACCGCACGTATCAAGTTGATCACAATTCGCCAGTGTTCTCTTGCTCGTAACAGACCCTATGTTAACAACCTCTGAGCGCAAGATTCCGCTCCGAATCGCGGCATTGAACACAAATTGACAGCACGGCATCGCCCGACTGTCATATATATGCCACGCCTTCAATCAACGCTGCTGCCCGAACCTTGCACATCCCCCTCCATGGCTTCTCTAGCCAGTGTCATCGCTGGAGCCATCTGTTTCTTCCTCCTTCCTCGGATTGTGTTATACTATCGCTCTAGGCTTCGTGGACGTCCTCCGCCTGGCCCACCTGGGTTTCCTCTGGTTGGAAACGCGCTTAATATGCCAGCGCCACACGAGGGCCCTTGGCTCAAGTACCATAATTGGTGTCGCAAGTACAGTAAGCCTTCGAACCTGATATAACCGGGTTTCGATATACATGTCAGCTTATGCTCTCATGCAGATTCGGATATCATCCAGCTCAGCGCGTTCGGCTCTCATGTAGTCGTACTGGACACGCTCGAGGCCGTCAGTGAACTTCTCGACAGAAGGTCTACGATATATTCGGGCAGGTGAGTGCTCCATCTTCTACATTTACCGCAAACACTAAATACTAGTGAACACCCACGCGAGAATGCTTGACTACAGACCACGCATGATAATGCTGAACGAACTGTGAGTACGCATCCGGCAGACCAGGCACCTCTCATGCATGCTGCGCCTTCCTCAACGTTGGCACCTGCTCTGGCCAGGTCTGGATGTGGATTCATCTTTGGCCTGATGGACTATGGGGAGGAATGGCGTATCTGCCGCAAGATGACGCACAAGGAGTTCCATGCGACGGCCTTCAAGAAGTATCGCCCCATTCTCGCCCACCACGCGCATGACTTCGTCCGGCGGGTAACGAAGCACCCTGTCGCTCACGTGTCGGTCCATCTGAAACAGTGAGCGCTCTCTCAACTCTCGGCGACTGAGGACAGTCTTCACGCTGGCACACCGTGTGTGGCCCGCAGCATGGCCGGAGCGAGCATCATGCAAGTTACATATGGGATCAAGGTACTTCCGGAGGACGACCCCTTCATTGGGCTCGCGGAAGCCGGCCTTGAAGCCATGCAGATGTGCGCAGTCGACTTCTACCTCGTAGACACTTTCCCGTTGCGTGCGTCCTTCATTGTTATTCGCAGTAGTTGCGTGTCCGGCAATGCACTGACTGGCGGTTGGCAGTGAGGTACATGCCGACATGGTTTCCCGGGGCTGGCTTCAAGCGACAGGCGGCTGAATGGCATAAAGGTGCTGATCGCCAACTGAACATTCCGTATGAAGACTACTTGCGCCGCGAAGTGCGTGCGACGGTCGGTTATCCGTCCCTGCATACGTCCTAACCATGTTGTTGTGTCTGTATAGGCACTGGGGAAAGCAGATTACTGTATGGTGAAGGGCCTTGCCGAGACGTTCGGCACTGACAAAGACACCCAAATGATGGCAAAGATGGCCGCAGCATCCATGTACTCGGGTCAGTTCTCTTATTTTCGCTTTCGATACCCTTACTAATAGATTCACAATCCCCGCCCTCCTGCGCAGGAGGAGCCGAGACGGTCAGTCGTCTTCCTTTCAAGTTCCTTCTTCCAAGCACGTGCTTATCTCGGTCCTGGCCACAGACGTCTGCTGTCATGCACTGGTTCTTCGTCGCGATGCTCCTGTACCCCGATGTCCAGGCCCGTGCAAGGCGTGAACTCGACACAATATTGGGCGGGTCCCGCCTCCCGACGTTCGAGGACCTCAGCTCTGTGCCGTACATCGACGCCCTGATCAAGGAGCTGCTTCGGTGGCAACCCATTGTCCGCCTTGGTGAGTCGAGCCACTCATACAAGATCTCAGTTGCATCATATCGGTAATAACCATGCTCGCGGACGAGCTAATGCCGATTCCCAGATCTTCCGCACAAGCTGCAGAGGGACGACGTCTATAATGGATGCCATCTGGAGAAGGACTCCATAGTTATCGCGAATATCTGGTAAGCCCACTCGCCCCCAGGCAGCCCAACTTGGAGCTCGAAAGCAGTGTGATTGATTGTTAATTGGGACGGCGCCTCCTCCAGGTCCATCCTGCATGACGCCAAGGTGTACCCCGACCCGGACACCTTCGCCCCAGATCGGTTCCTCAAGAACAGTACCGACGCGCTTAACCCCGAGATCCCCGACCCAGGAGACATCGCGTTCGGGTTTGGGCGCCGGGTGTGCGCAGGAAAGCCCATGGCGTACGACACCCTTTGGATCACCATCGCCACCGTCCTCGCGTGTACGGAGATCTCTCCCGCCAAGGACGGCGCGGGAAGGGACATCCAGGTCCAGGCAAATGACTGTTCCAGTGGTTTGGCCACGTAAGTGCTTGGAGTCGCACTTCAGGCGACCGGCATGCCATAAGTGCTTGCTTTTACTCAACTGTTTTGCAGAGAGCCGCGGCCGTTCCCGTGCTGCGTCCGATTGCGCTCGGAGGCACATGCTGCGCTTCTTGGTGTCGGGGATGCGTGCATGTAAGAGCAAGGCGGAGGAGAGCGGGAGGCGTAACGAGCACGGACAAGGCCGCCGCTAGGTGAGATGGCGCCTGGAGCAGGGATCGGAGAGACAAGAGCTAGTGATTGAGAAGCGCAGAAAGGACAATGATAACCAATTATATGACCTAAGGATGGACCATGAATGTAGAAAGCCGTCCTCGACGATGGCACACGGGCCTCCAGCTGAGCGGTTCGGTGTGCGCGTCCTAGAGACGGTTAAAGTGGAACCGCACAGCGAGTGCGAACGAGTTCACCGACTACCTTAATCTCAAGTATATGACTACATGTACAGTACCAAATTAATAGCAAGCAAGCCCTGGCGAGTAGTCCAAGCACGGCAGGCCGAGCGGCAGCGTATCGAGGAACGCGACGACGTCGCACCTCGACGCGCCCCCGTCCTCCCACTCCCCGAGCACAGCCTTCCGCACCTGCGCCACCCTCGTCAGCATCTTCACATCCATATTCTCGCCCTGTTCCCCAAACGCTTTGCTGAGGACGTCGCGCGCCTCTGCCCTGACGGCGGCGAGGGTACCGGCGGGGACACGGCCGGAGCGGCAGATCGGCTTGAGGCCGTTCGCGCCGGAGCGCACTTCGACGAGCTCGTAGCCGATGTGCAACTTCTCGGAGACGATGACCGCGTTCAGGGCCTGGTCGGACCCAAACGGCCAGACGATCCTATATATGCCACATACAGTAAGTTCACGAAATTTCACGAGGACGAGGGCAGATGGGCGCACTGAGGAACCCCGGCGCAGATCGCCTCCATAACGCTGTTGTGGCCGCCGTGGTTCAGAAATACACCGGTCGCCTGCCATGTTGGGTATCAGTGTCAGTGCCACATCCGCCCGCGAGGATTGTGGAAAACGGTACCGGGTGGTCGAGGATTAGCTGCTGAGGGGTCCACGCTTCCAGGAGTCCCCACCCGTAGGCTTCCACCTTTGCTTTCGTATCTTCTGGTATGACTGCGAGCGGTGAGCCGTGGCTGAGGATCTTTCGCGCTGTTTGAGCCGAGAAAGAACGGAACACGAATGGGAGTTTGGCACTCACGAAAGGTATCTCAAGCTCCATGACGACGTCAAGCACGGCCCAAAGCGTTTCCGGGTTCTTCACCGGCCAGAACAGAGACCCGAACGATATCTGTCGCGACCGAGGTCAGAGAGAAGTGTGGAGCATCATGACCATGTCGGATCGTACGTAGAGAAGGGAGCGTTCTCCCGAGCGCGCGAGTGTAGCATCGAGGAACCACTTGACCTCGTCGGAGCTGTCCGACTCGTCCATTTCGTACATCGCCGCCACCGTCTTGGATGCCGAGGGGAGGAGTGGGCCACAAACATACGCAGGGCGCGATGTCTCCATGAACCATTCCTTCATGGCGGCGACTGCCTCGGGTTCGTATGAATCCGAGGTAGCGAGGAGGATGCCGTCGACGGCTTCGAGTGTCCTAAACAAAAAATGGGTTGAGGAGGGGGTATAACTAGGTGATAGTGCACTATACTTACTCATATACACGTGGAAATATTTTCGTCCAGGTGTCGTCTGGCATTGGGAACTGGACGGGAGTTTAATTGCGAGAGCCGGGTGTGCCACGACGCGTTACTCACGTCTTGCGGCCAGTACTCATAATCGTACATCGGGGGCATCGCTGGCGCGCGGACGACGTCGCCTACGGGGTGGAAGAATATCTGAATAAATACACAAAGTGAACGTCGCGTAGCTTTCAGAGGCGAGGTACGCACCTCCATTACAACATCACGATACGGCTGCCCGGTGCGGCGCGCTTCGCCCTCTGCGACCATACGTGCATTCCCTCTTCCACCAAGCTTCTCAGGACCGAAAAGGTGAAACATGGACGACACCAAACTGGGCTCCCAGGCATATATCTTGACCGCCTTTGCGCTGATAGTTTTAACCTCGCGGAAGAGATCTACCGCAAACAGCTGTAGTTTGACTTTTAAGCATCACGTATTCACGATAAGAATAACGTTTCTCCAACGCACATCCAATACAATTGCTTTTGGTTGAGTTAGGGGCGAATAGCGGATCCCCGTGTATGCGCAAACGGACTCCCGCTCAGAGACGATAGCCTTCCAACTGTCCTTAAAGAGCGCGTCCCCTTCGTCGGACCGGATGCTCGAGCCTTGTACATCTCCATATGATATGATTCTACGATGGATAGATCATGCATCTGACTAAATACATATACATGAACAGATGGGTATTCACCTGATGTGCTCCATCAAGCTGTCTTGGCCGGGTTCAAAGCTGCGTGCTAGCTCTGCCTGGACACGTTCGAAAAAGGAGTTTGAAACCAGAACAGTCACTTCTATGAAGCATAGCTTGACGAGTCGCGCAGCGAGGTTGACCAACGGCCGGACACGTCCTGCAGGACTCGAAAGCCTGTATCAGCGTCTGCTGGGCACAGTGAAGTAGAGAAACAGGATACACACCCCACGCTTGATAGCTGAACAGGACGATGTGGGTCCTAGAGTACGCCATGGTTTTGCATTGAGCGTTGAGATGCAAGGTGTACGATGATAGGAGTGCCCAAGTAGTACTCGGAGTCGAACGGCGACGTCACCGGTCAGTGACTTGACCCCTAATGGCAAATAATGCATTAACACGTGGATGAGCAGCATTGAGATTAGCCTTCTTGTGTAAGCGATATGTCCATTTAGAATTCTGGCACCGTTAGGTACCTAGATGTGAGTGTCAATTGACTGAGCAGACTGACCGAACGCCACCCGCTGGAGGCTGCAGCCAGGCTCCTCTTCTTACTAGCTGTTTTATTGGCATACGCCGCACTTTCGACCGGTGGCATCAGGAGGATAAGGAAATTATTCCACAGTTCCAATCAGTGGCCATAGCTAGGATGAGCGAGTTGGGGTACAATGGTTCAACGGTAACAAAAACGCAAGATGGTGCAGACGTTGCGACCGAAAGCGGACATCGACTTGGGATGCTAACAAGTACAAATAAACCGCGCCACAACGCTCAGCTAAGCGTCGAAGATTCGTAACGATTCGTCCTTCACGTTTGCTACAAGACCGCTACAAGAGGCCCTTCTTTAGCACATACCGATTCTGCCGAGTCCGTTTGAAGTTGGTGCGGTGCAGATTCCTTGTGTTCAAAATGTTCGCGCTACATCGTCTCATTTACTAATATCTGTTGGAAATTGTAGATTGGGCGAGCGACTCGGAACGCCCGCTCACCTGTTTTTCCGGCGCATTACGACGTATCCTTGTACGCATCCGTTTGCCTCAGCACCATAATTATCTCGTACATAACATCCCGAATTCAGCCTTTGCTTTACTCGGACGACTTTTTTGGAGTGCCCTTTTGAAAAGCTGTAGAGAAATTTGAGGATGAATCGAACGATAACCCAGTGAATCGATTCCCTGGGCCCCCACGACAAGGAACATGGCCTATATGGGTGAGTATTCCAATATGTTGCATGCATTCCCTCCTACACCCACCGTATATGAAATTTGCTCGACACCCCCCACCCACCTATACAGCATTGCAAGCACCGCATCGGGAGCAAGCATCACACTGAGGGCAGGAAGTGCTTTTTTCGCAGATACGGCTGCCTCGATGGGAAATTTTCTTTCCCATTCCTTCCTTGTTGTGGACGCCGATGCTCACCTCGTCTCGGGGCACGGAGCGCCCAAAGTGTTTATCAGTAAATACCCATTAACGATTCTGATCTCGGATCGTCCTCCTTTTCTTGTGCCAGGTGAGCTGCTACAGTTGCGATCAACTCGAATTCAGCAATTCTAATCTGCCTTTTCAATCCCTCAATCATGTAAGACTTCGTTCATCCCCCAGGGCCATGCGTGGCTTCTCGTGAACGTAAACTGTCGGTTCGTGTTCGCTCCAGCTCTGATGCCGAAATGGCCACGCATATATGCCTACAGCTTTCCCTCCTCGGACCGTATCGAAATGACGCCAACTGCGTAGATGGACCAGCGTTGGACTGTATCGTCCAGGAACTGGCTTAAGGTTTGAACCCAGTGAGACTCGCGGCATGTCTACTTCCAGGAGGAATTCCCCCGAAGACGCCGCAGTGCGGACCATGGCCATGCTCGTACGACTCCTTGGTGGGGACGGCTCGCCTCTGTGCTACAGAGTGGTCCGAACAGAGGCAGTATCAGCCGCGCGCAGAGCGAGCGGTATATATACACATGTCATTCGCAGCGTGCATCTCGACCCCAGCCGGCAAACGCAAGTTTCGACCCGTCTTTCACGCTTTCAGTATGTCAACACAGGATCCCCAGTCAGTCGCTCTCGCTTGCCTCGTGGTCGCCATCAGCGTCTACGCCATAATCTGGTACCGCGACCCCGTGGGTGTCCACTGTCCAAGCTTAAGCTTCTCATGGCGCCAAGTCTAGTCAGTCATCCGCTAACTAGTACCCGCCATGACACCGCAGCTCAGGCCCATCCCCGCCGTCGGCGGGCCCTCCCTCCCGGGGCTATCGTACATTGCCGCAGTGCGCGGCCAACGCAACTTCAAAGAACTGATCGAAGAGGGCTGCAGGAAGGCACGTCCTTTCCCCCTAGTCCAGTCTACTGCTGCGACCTCACCGTCATGACCACGTTCGAATTCAGTATCCAGATTCCCCGTTCAAAATCGCACTGCTGGCCAATTGGGTCGTCGTCGTCTCCGGGCGCCGTATGTTCGAGGAATTCAGAAAGCGGCCGGACGACGAGCTCTCGTCCGGTCTCAACACCCAAGAAGTACGTGCCGATGGCTGATGGTTCTGGAGCCGACCAGAGGCTGACCCACAGACGATCGGGCGAATCACCGGCAGGTTATCCAGAGCCCGTACATCCTCGAGTCCCCGCTCGTACTCGATCGGTACCCGGGACGGATCATGAAGGAGCGATTCACGGCTCGGAGGCTTCCGGACACCGTGCTGGAAATCATCGATGAAGCGACGATCGCGGTCCCGCAGCGTATCGCGGTCAAAGACAACGGTGGGAGCTCGGGGTCGCCTAGTTGACTCGCGCTCATTCCAGCGAGCGTCGATGGTCTGATGTGCGTGCCCCCACAGAATGGACCAGCGTCCTGGTCTTCCCCACGATGCAGCAAATCGTCGCCCGCACAAACAACCGGGCGTTCGTCGGGCTGCCGTTGTGTACGCACGCTTCCATACATGTCTTATATGGGCGACATTTCTGACTGCCTTCCACAGGCCGAAACGAAGAGTTCCTCAGCCAGGGGATCGCTTTCACGGAACACGTCATGATGGACGTTGTTCCGCTCCGCTTAGTGCCTGTCTTCGCGAGACCGTGAGTGCTGGCATAACCGTGGTATTACCTTTCCTTCTTGATCACACACTTGCTAGCTATATTGCGCCGTTCCTGTCTCACACAAGGAGGCTCACCAAACAAGCTTTGCCCATCGTTCAACCGATAATCGAGGCGCGCAAGAGAGCGTTCGAGGAGCTGGGTGAAGGTTGGAACGACAAGCCGGTGAGCAGCATCCTTGCAAGGAAGATGTCGCACCGGCGCCGAGGTTGCTGATCAATCCTCGGTCATTGACAAGAACGACATGCTCCAGCTCATCCTGGACAGAGCGGTACCCAAGGGCGAGTCGGCAACTGTGATCACTCAACGAGTCTTACAACTCAACTTTGCCTCCATTCACACGACCTCGAGCGTGAGTATCAGTTACCGTGTAATGCAAGCACGGTCATCAGTAGCTCACCAGCCCAACCCCATGCCTTACAGACCCTCACCCATGTGATCTACCACATCGCCGAGAAGCCTGACCTTCTTGTACCCCTCAGGGAAGAGATCGAGGCGACCATCGCCGCGGATGGCTGGACCGCGACCGCGCTGGGGAAGATGCGGAAACTCGACAGCATCATCCGGGAGACCCTCCGCCTCAACGGCCTCGGCCTCGGTGCGGGTGTTCTGCTGTTGTCCCACACACGTCTTACCTGACTGCATTGACACCGAACGCTACGATGCACCAGTCGTGATGCAGCGCGTCGCCGCAAGGGACTCAATACTGTGCGACGGCACGCGCATCCCCAGGGGCACCACCGTCTGCGCGTCCGCGCACCAGCTGCACCGCGACGCCCCGGCGCTCGAGAACGCAAGCGTATTCGACCCGTTCCGCTACGCGCGCATGCACGCCGCCGCCGCAACGGAGGGCGACGCGCTCAAGCTCCAGGCCACCACTACGTCCCTGGAGTTCCTCCCATTCGGTCACGGTCCGTATGCCTGGTGCGTCTACTTGCGCTGTCCCGGCCGTGCTGCTATGAATGCAAGACGGTGGCTGACGTGAGGACTGTGTGGATGCAATGGTAGCCCTGGACGGTACTTCGCGGGATACGTTATCAAGACGATCCTGGCGCATATCATACTCGACTATGACTTGAAACTCGGTGGGGACGGTACGCGCCCGGCGGATGTGTACTTCGGGACGGCCGTCATGCCTGCGATGGATGGTCGTGTGCTGTTCAGGAAGCGGGGGACATCTGCGCGATCGTGAAGGCTGGTGCTGCGTGGTGGTTGGAGGCGGGGATGGGTTAGATTGCGAAGCACATGAATAGTATCCTGCTTGATATCCATCGTTATGGAGAATGAGGCTCCTCCTGTACTCTTCAACTCTGCCTGGTTAGTGCAAGTCCTGGCTGTGGAACCAGGGGGGAGGGGGGCGGATACCGGCCCGCCAAGCGGCGCAACCCGGTGCACTGCCAGACTACTTGCATCTAATCTCGCGCGAACTCGGGCAGGGCGAAGGAGGATGGCATTGGGGCACGCTACGAGCTGCGCGGACGGCGCCAACCGACTCGCGTCGCTACCGCTCTCTCGCGCGACCCGGAGGGGGCCGAGCTCAAGCCGGCGGAGGCGAAGTAATACAAGCACTAGTCCGTAACGACATAGCAGAGTCCGAGAGGATTTTTTGCGTGAATGTGCGGGCTGTGACTCGTGAGTATGGGGGAGTTTTATGTACGTGTGTGAGAGAGGAAATAAACATTAAAAACACAACTGGGATATCTATGAAGAAAAGAGGAAAGGCAAGAGGGATTGCGGAAGGGCGGGTGAAAGAGAAATGATACTCGAAGTCCGGGGACTTTCGAGCACGCGGGTGAGGAAGGAGATGGGGAAGCGGACAGAAGCGTATCGTACCTTTCGAGCAGGAAGGAGATGGGAAAAGAAGAGAAGCGCGAGCGAGCGGGTTTAAAAGTAGAGTAGAGACAGAGGAACCTTTCGGGACAGGAGACAAGGGAAGGAGGGCGCGACGCGTCGCTGCACGTGTGCGCGTTCGCATCGCGCGTGACCGTGCGAGCCGCGCTGCTTAGACCTCGGATAACATGCATTATCCGAAATATATATGCTGTACTCATCTTCACCGCTGCTGATCCTATGTCCTGTCTCAGTACTCAGTCATTTATGCCGTAGGCGTAGATCATGGACGTTTGAACGTGTAATAGCACATACCAGGGAAACTCAAACCGACTCAACCGTACTTCCGGCCTGCTCAACCACATGTGACGGGACCCTCAGGCTGTCAGCGCAAGAACAGCCTGCGTTCCTCATATATGCGCATATATGCGTCCTCTCCCTCGTTCTGCGAGTACTTTGCGGCCTACCGGGGCTCCTGGAATGAGACGGCCGTCACGTCCCTCCGAGATGGCGTACATAAATGCACATACGCACCTCCAGCAGCCTCTTGTACTCCACACCCCGCTCACTCAGACTGGCGTATGCACCTGAGACTATCATTCCCCGAACCTCGCGCGAACGGAGCCTCAGCGTGGAGGACTCGGACTCGAGAGAGGTGGAGCGGGGAAGGGGGCTGGGGAAGATGCAGCAGAAGGCAGGGAAAAGGTGGGGATGGGTCTGGGCAAGTCGCGAATCCCGAAAATTCTGCCAGAGGGGTATATATACTGCTGTCTGGAAAGCGTGCCCCATGAGGGCCTTCTCGTCGACCGACGCGACGCATCAAGACGCGTGACGTCACATCCCTACATTCGCATCTGGTTCTCTCTGCTCGGGTCACCGTCTGACTGTATCGATGGTGTCTGGGGGTCCATTGCAGAAGGGCCGCTCTAGGAAGTACTGCACTAACGGCCGCATGGGAGAATCGAGTGCATTGCATGCGCAGCGAGGAGGGTTATGATACAATGATACACGTACATTGGATGCTGATGTTACGAATAGGGCATCGGGTCGGGATACGACTCACCAACGCTGGCAAAAATTGAAAGAAATGCTCCTGAGGGGGGGAAGTAGTGTGACAGAGACATGGAGAGAACAGAGGAGAAACATGGGCAATGGTTTGAGGGGGGTGATGCCAATGGAAAATCGTCTATGTGAGATGTACTTGGAAGGTCAGGGAGTCAGCTGAAGCTACATTAGCATCGAAATGAAAAGAAACGGCCCCGAAGGCGGGCCCAAGGTTGTGATACTGCATGTTCAGATGGCAAAACCGGGATGCACGACACGGACGGGCGCCAGAAACTTCTTGCAGGGAGGGAGCAGGCCCTTCACGTTTGCACCAGATCCGGCGGACTTGAAGCAGGTTGGGTCACGGCCGGGATCGCCACAGAGCTCGATATCGTCGAAGTCGCCGTAGTCCGAGCCCGAGCTCGTGTTCAAGGAGTAGTTGTCGTCGTCGTTCCGGATGTACGCGCTCAGGACGGAGTCGAGGAAGTCCTCCTCGCTCTCGTCCTCGAGCATCAGGAAGGAACGGTGCCCGTCGCGATGGCCCTCCTTCGCGGTGCCTACTATAACCCCTTCTTCGTCCTCGTCTGAGGCCCAGGAAGCGCCGGAGCGATAACTGACAGCGGAGGTGGAGGCGCGGGAGGCCGAGGAGGAGGTCGAGGGGGACGAACTGAAGGAGCTCGAGACAGTCGTGTAGTGGAAGGACTCGTCCGTCTCCGCGGCGATCGCCTCGAGGATGAGGTCGACGAGACTCGACATGGTGCTCGAGGACGACAGGATCTGCTCGAGAAGCGCAGAGACGTCCGGGTCCGCGCGGGACGCCCTGGCGTGCTCTTCCGGAGGTGCACGAAGCGTTCCGACCGCCTCTTCGTTGGATGTCAGTCCGAGCCGCGTCAAATGGTGAGTATCGCCGCTGTCCGCAGAGCCCGAACCAGGGCCAGAGCCAGAGCCAGAGCCAGAGCCAGAGCCAGGAACAGACCGCGACCGGTCCGCGACAGCCTCCACGTTACCCCTGGCAGGGATATCAGGAGGGTCCAGCGGGACGCCCCCGCTGGCAGACACGATGCCGACGACTCCTTCCTGCGAGGTCCGCGGCATGCCCCCCGCAGCGGAGCGTGCGCTCCTTGTCGTGACGCACCTCACCCGCCTCTCTCCCTCCACCGTCTTCAGCGGCGCAGATGTCGCGAGCGCGACGCACGCCAGGCGCGGGCTGTACACCGCTTCCGCTTCCGCCGGGCCCGTGCCTTGAAGTTTACCCTTGCTTCTGAAGAGGGCGCGCGGGGGCGGCGGAGGGCCGAGGACGAAGCGCGCGCCCGAGACGTTCGACACGTCCGCGAGGAGGGGCTCTGCGATGTGGCCGTGGGCGGGACCGCCCCACGAGGGCGGCGGGACGTGGAGGTAGTCGAACGAGGACATGCTCGCGCTGGGGGGGAAGCCCGGGAAGAAGAATGCGGCGGGCGATGCGACGGCGGCGCTCAGCGCGAGGTTCGAGCTCGAGGCCGACAGGCACTCCGGCGGGGTGCGGCAGCAGCTCGACGTGCTGGACGTTGTGAACGAGGACGAGGTGGAGCACGAGGGGGGCAACATCGGGTTGGCGAGTGCGTGGGTGTCGACGGGGGTGTCCCAGCATTGCACGATGATCGCGGGGATTTGGAACGACGGTGGGGGCGAGGCGGGCAGCTGAATGGGTGGCGCAGGCACGTCCGCTTTCGCGACGACGGCTGGGGCCACCGCGGCCGCGGCCGCGGCGCGCTCTCTGGCTTCGGCCGCCTCGATAACCCTTGTGATTGTTACGAGCGTGGGCGGGTCGGGCTGTGAACGGGTGCAACGAATGTGCGGCGGGCGCGGCTCAGCAGTGAGTATACCCCAGAGAAATTACTCACGATGATACGCTTCTTCCTCAGCACGAAGTTCAGGATCTTCCGCTTGGCTGTTTCCTTCGGCTTGTAACTCGGCAGTAAGGCGAGCTCCGGGACCGAATCGCTTTCGTAGAGCACCCTCCGCCGCCAGCGCAGGAAACTTTCAATGAGTCCAGTCCCGGGCTTGATGTCGTCCTTGCACGTTGTACCAGATTGAGTAGTCTTGCCATTCTCCAGGTCAGCGCGTAAAGAAACTTCAGCTCTTGCCGAGGTCGACGGGCCAGCGAGCAAACGATTGCGATACCCGAGGACCGCACCAGTGAACCCAAGGAAGAGCGCCGTGCAGAGGATGAGGATGACAAAAACCATCAGATGCAGGTATGCAGGGACGGCCGACGCTGCTGGAGAAATCGAGGAGGCCATGTCGAAATCCGAAGTCGGCTCGTGGATATAGAAGTATAAGTATAGGGTGCTTGAAGGTAGGAGGTGCTTGACCAGCTGTCGGGATATCTTGTCTTGCAACAGAGACGACTGACGATGAAGCTCGTGGAAAACAAGGGAGCTGGGATGAGAAAATGGAGGCGAAAGCAGTTCGTGTCCATCTGATGTAGACTGGGTATCACCATGAAACCTGTGGTCAGCCATGGAAAGCCTCTACAACATCCCCGGGCCAGAACATAATTCCAGCCCACCAATGCCGCACACGGCTGGTTGAGGCTGAGATGCCAGGGCTGCCGACCTGCAATGGAAAAATAGGGAGATAGGGTGAAATAATAATCGACACCCACACAGGACCATCCTGGCTCGTGCGGCACTAGCGCCCAGCATCGCATCGGCTTCACCAATGGCTAGCCAAACTCGGCCAGCACGCCTGCCGCACTGCACAGGAAGTGCGAAGACGCACATCAAAATGAAAAGAAGCAAGAAGCTCTTCGCCTAAAGCTTAGAATCAACCGCACATGGGGGCAACGAAGCAGGCCTCTAACCAACTAAAGAAGGCGAAGGCACGATAGCATTGGGCTAAGATGATGTGAAATCAGATGAACAAAAGGCTGCTCACTGATTGGCGGAACTCTCATGCACCGTCATACCTGAGCGTGAACCCCCCCCCCGCCGCCATGCATTACGAACCGTAAACAGGTCCGAAGACGCATGGGACGGATAAGGCGACGAATGGTGGCAGTCAAACTTGGAGGCCAGCGTCGGAAACTTCCCTGAAAGAGAGAATTTATTGAACATTATGGCTATAGTCTATTTTTGCGCAACTCGGGGTGATAGCTTAGAGGCCCAGCTCGTCCGCGTAGGGAAGGGACGCGACATCGCCGACCGCAACGTAGGTGGGCTTGGTCTTGAGGAGCGATGCAGCCGTCTGTAATAATACACCAAGTTCACATCAGGGATCGGCACAGCAAAAACACGCTTGAATCGACGAGAAAACTGACCTTGGAGTACGCAGAAGCTTCGACCTTATCGAACAACGAGACGGCCTCGGCAACGGAAGCAGAAGTGCCAGAGAGGATCTTGTGTAGGATGGCGAAGATGAGCGGGACAGTTATCTCGTGGTAGACAGGAAAGAGTACACACCTTAGGACCGAGAGCAGCGAGGAGACCCTCACGAGCATCGAACGACGACGCAGCCGCGAATTTTGCCTTCGCGATAGCCTTCTGGAGGTCATCTCCGCTCAGCGAGCCAGCTGCTTTGAGCGCCTCGACGGCAGCCTGACCAGCAACCTTGACCTCCGCGCTGGTCTCACCCTGGATGAGGAGACCGAAAAGCGACGCGTCGGAGTAGGGCAAGAGGACAGAGCGGACGGAGGCACCGGCGGGGAGCTTCGCGGCCATGGGTGACGTGCCCTGGGACCACTTCACTGAGGGAGTGGGGTCGAGGTGCGCAGCGAGGACTGCAAGGTCAGCGGAAGGAGCGCCGGTGGTGCCAAAGCCGATGAAGACGGTCTGGGGCCCGTCATGAGAGTCAACGCGGGTCTCTCCACCGAAGTAGGTCGAGACAGCAGACGCGGGCGCAGACGCGGATGAGAAGGAGGTGCCCAAGGACTTCTCAAGGAGCTTCTCGAGAGTGGTTGCGTCGATACCGGTCCCGACGACTGCGACGTTACCCTGGGCAAAGACGGATTGCGCGTACGCCTTGACGTCCTCGGAGGAGACATGGTGGCCAGAGGCAGCGAAGATGGAGTTGCCGAGTCCCGAGCGGAAGGCGAGGGCGTGTGCAGCCTCGAGGGCACGGGTGGCAGGGTCGGAAGCGGCGGCGGCGCTCTCGGCTTCGCAGGTAGGGCCAACCAGCTCGTTGAGTTCATAGCGAGTGAACTTGGTCGAGGTCAGGAAAGAGGAGAGGACGTCGACAAAGAATGCTCTGTTCAACGCGTATAAAGATAGGACGAAGGGGAAGAATGTCGGCGCAAGGGTCATATGACATGGCAAGGATGGGGCACTCACTCGTCGCCACGCAAGAACTCCGCCGTGACCGCGAGGTGCTCTCTAGAAAGGCTTGAGGAAAGCACACCGCCGTAAAGCTCCGCCTCCCGAACCGTGCCCAGCGCCGAACGCTTGTCTGTGCTCTGTTCCGCAAATCATCCAGAAACCGTCACTCCTCCTCGTCTCCTCAACCAAAAATTGACATGAGCACACACCTTAAACGCATAGTTTTTGAGCGCGTGCGCGACACCTGGCTTGGGCTCGTACCTGCTGCCGGCCTTGACGAGGAAGGTGACAGCAGTTGTAGGCTCGCCGTTGTCGACAGCTGCAACCTTTACGCCCGCGCTGTCGACCACGGTGGCGAACCTCCGTGCACTACGGGCGATGCGCGACGCACTGCGCGCGGCCGACGCTCTAGCTGCCAGCATGGAGAATAACGAGGAAATAGAGGTGGAGAGTAGAGCTGAAAAGGGCGGAGTCGGGTGCAGCTCCGACTCCAGAGCAGATGCGCGCCAGCGGATGATTCCGGGTTGCTCCCACCCAATAGGCGCGCTGCCATTCCGAGGATAGACGCCCGAGAGACGCCCTTACTTAACCTCTCCACTTTTAACCTCGCTTTGGGTTCGGGAAGAAGGTGTGTACATGAAGCCGGAGTTAGAAAACCGCTATAAATTCATCGCTCGGGGATTTGGACCTTTTGAGCTTCAGACGACGCTCCCAGATTCTCTGTTGATAGGTGCAGCGGTCATGAGCCTCGAGGTAATGGCCCAGTGGAATGCCAGCAGTCTGCAAAGTACCTTCATCTCCACTCATACATGTCAAGCGAAGCCTAGGGCCTGCTGTGCTCGTTGCGCTGGAGATTGTCTGCAACAGTATATGGTTAAAGTGCCTACCGGGCGGCAACGTAGGCGCCCCCGCGAAGACCTGCAGTCTGAATCGTATCACTGCTGCCCGAACACCCACCCACACCTCGGTTTCACCTCCTTTCGCTCGCCCCCTTGCCTTCCATTGCTGCCAGAATAATACCGCCATGTCTCCGGCCACGACATCCGGTGGAACTTCAACAACACCCCTTCAAGTCATTGATAACCAGATCCTCCAGGTCAACACGCAACTCTCCACAACGTTTTCGCTGGGAGAAGTCCCTTGGCGGCACTCGTCAATCCGTACACCCTGCCTGTCGATCCTTCACGATCAAGGGTCCTTCCAATAGTTGTCTAGTGAGTGCATCTCAAGAGCTTTGTGCTCCCCCATCCTCCCCACTATCTGCGCCGCGGCCAGCCACGCATTGTCGAGGGGCCCATCCTCACGGTTACACGTCGGGTCTACGCCGATATCAAGTTGGATCCTGCTCCTCTCATTACCTGCTTATTTGACCACGACTTTTATCCTTCATTCCCTTCCTATCCCAGTCGTGACTATGACTACGAGTCTTGGGGCTGCTAGGGTAGATGTCCATCTCGCCATCAGACAGTGGTTGTTTTACCGTTGCGAAGTTATACAAGGTTTATGTGACCCACATCCACAATGTAGTTGAGCCTTATGCAAGGCTCGAAATTATAGCCCATTTGTTACTTCCCGCAGGATAACCTCACGTAGTTGAAGTTGGTGCGACCAGACGGGCTGCCTGTCTTCCGAGTCACACCGTGAATGGGCATAGGCATAGGTCATATATTCATAATGGTACATACAAGCGCATATGGTGATGATCAGACAGAGAAATACATGGTAAGCATTGCAACAGATGTTTCGAGTTACTGTGTAAGGACAAGAAATAGAGCACTGGATGCCTACCGGCGTCGTGCATGCACAGTGTGGTACAACAAGCCCAGACCAGGCACCCTCCACGACTCGTTGATGTGGTCTTCGATGAGGGCGACCGCTTGTGCCGCCCAAGAACCTTCCATCAAGACCGCACGCATGGATCGCGCGTGCAGCTCGACCATCTCGCGGAACTCGCGACCGAGCTCGCGCAGCCCCGGATCGTCGTGCCAAGGGCCGATGGGCATGAAGACGGGCCAAGACGTGATGTGGGTGAAGTAGCCAGAATCCTGGAGGAGCTCTGGGATCTTGTGAGCAATGGTCGGGAGGCCACGGCGCTCGCGTAGCGTGCCGCGCACGGCCCTGAAGAACTCGGCAGTGGACGGCGCGTGGGTGTCGACATCGCTTCCGTCGAGCATGACGGGGCTGCGGGCCCACTCGTTGGAGACGAAGAGGCCGCCCGGGCGCAGGACACGCGCCACCTCCGGGAGAAGCCCTCCGTAGTCACGGATCTGCGAAGCCCGGGCGTGAGCGAGGATGAAGGTCCACCACATTCGATCAAAGAGGATGGACGTACGGCCATGCTGACTGACCTCGCGTGCACGAAGTCGATGCTCTCCGAGTCGTACCGAAACTTCTCTGCGATGTCGTGCATCTCGAAGGTGACATTGGGCGGGGGGTAACGGGTCGCAATGGGCACTGGAAGGCAAGGGCTGTCAGATAGTGCGGGCTAAGCGTGGGCGCGAAGAGTGGGCCAACCGATGTCGACACCGTAAAACCTCACACGCGGAAACTCGCGCGCCATATCTAGTACCCTATTTATACGGCAGTCAATATAGAAGATACGAACAGTTCGCGGGAGTCATGTAGGATGACGTACCACTCGCCTGTCCCCGTCCCGAGATCCAAGACGCGTCGCTGCTCACCGGGAGCGTCGACGAGTAGCTCCCGCACGGGCCCCACAGAGGAATCTCCGATGAGCCTGCGCAGAAGCTGATTCAGCCCGTTTTGTCTCTAAAAAGTATCACGTCAGTCACAGCCGAGGACGCATGACCGCAAACTAGAAGGGAGGGGACGAAGATGCCGGCCGCAGCTCCATATGTCCACCTGGCCCTTCCGCACAACTTACTTGATGCTCTTCCGCATCCACGGGCAGGGGATACGGCGAGCGACCATGAGAATGGAAGAGACGTCCATCGCGCTCTTGGAAGTATCCAGGAAATTCGTCGGTGGACACTTCGACGACGGCGTCGGACGTATCAGAGTTGGCGTCGTCGTCGTCGTCGTCGTCGTCATCGGAGTGGTAATGATCGGAGTGGTCGTCGTGTCCGTCCACGTCGAGAGGATCGTTGTGCAATGGCGGACGGCGGCGGGGGTATTCGATGGCCATCTGGGGTTGGACGAAAAGAGAGGCAGAAGACGAGCGAAAAAACAGATCGAGACCTGGTGAGGTCGTGAGACGGGTCATATAGCTCGCCCCAATCACAACTCCGACACCGCGCCAACAGCGACGTTAACTCAGCGGCGGAGTGCCCGGACAGGGGACGCGATCGCGGGGCGCGCGGGCAAGCAGGAGAGGACGATGGAATGTGAGTTTGGATTTAATTGACTGGGAACACGATGGTTGGAATGGATGGGATGAGGGCGGTACAAGGGGGGTCGATGTCTGCGGTTGCTTTCAGATGTCCTGGGATGCTCGATCGAAATTATGAACGAATGCCGGGGAGGCTGACAAGGCAGGCGTGAGGCCGGATGCAGATGGAAGAGGAAGAGCGTGCGTCGGAGCCACAAACCCCGCAGAGCGCACTAGCGACCAGGCGACGGGGATGATTACAGTATGGAGGTGCGCCGCAACAAGCACGATCAGATGATTTCTCCTACACCTCCGATCGCGCAGCCTTTCCCATTGTCCCAACTCGTGCGCGGAAGCAAATGTAATGCTGACGCATCCACCCCGCGTTATGGTGACTTGGCGGCAAGAGTATTAGAAACCCCGCGAAGACGGCCATGAAATCGGCCGATCCACGCCAACGCGGCGGAGTTTTACAACGCCGCCAACGACCGCCATCACCCCGCCACCGTAGGCCACCATTCCTATCTGGGGCCATCGCGGCTAGGTCCTGGCAAGGGTTGGCTGAGGGGCAAAAACGGTCATTGATCTCAGCCTCGTCCTCCGTCGCACTGCCTAGTGCCCTCTGGTCTCTCGGGAGAAGAGGAGATCCTCGTAATCGTCAGACTCGACGTCGAACACAACCTTCAAGGCCGCAAGTTGGACGCTATTCAACTCCGCCGCTCTTGGCGCTCTACCGTTCGGGATCTACTTACCTTCCCTGCCTGAGAATTGCGTCACGATTGGTTCGGAGTATCTGTGTGTCTAGACCGGTGGTCTAGCTAATTCCAGAACGATGATGGCGAGGCGTGCCTTGTGAGCTGCATCTGTGATGGAAGAAAAAGAACGGGATCGTGGGTGCGAGTGGTACCATATATGAGCGACCATACAGAGGGCGCGCAGACACCAGTTGAGGGGGTCTCTTCGAGAACGCCGAGCGTGGGGTTTGGGCCAATCCTGCCGCGTTATTTGACTCTCAGACTCGGGTATCTCGCGCAGTGAGAAATATGAGCTCAACTTGGGTGAGTAGTTCAAGGTTGATCGCGCTCTAGACAGGCATGCAGGGCACGAGAGGAGACATGCACATCACATGCGGTATACACGAGTACAATGAAAGAATCTGATTACCGCGCAAGCTTGCGCTAGCCACATAAAACCATGGTCGTCAAACAGAACCCTGTGGCGCCTGTGCTGCTGACATGGCAGTCATCAATTCTCATCCACGCGCGCAAGGTGAGACGAAAACGATAAATCCAGAGACTTCGCAGTTGGCGGTCGAAATGAGGCACTACAGCCGAAAATATCCCATTTACCATATGCAACCATTAAGGCGAGGGACACAATCGATGGCGAAGACCAGAACGACAACAAATGAATAGTAATACACGAAACTTCAAGATGAACGGACTGGCAGGATGGTGTTGGCTGAATGAGCAGCGGCGATCCCGATCGAATCCTTATGCATTATGCCGCGGCTCACATGCTGCCTCCGCGGAAATGTCCCTATCAGAGCTCCCGCCAACGACGGCTGAAAAAAGGCTGGAGAAACGGGGACTTACCTTGCCTCGTCGGCGCGATCTAGGGCCCCTCGTTCACTCGATGAAATCAATGTGGCCAGTCATCGTTGCCCCAGTGCATGAGTGGCCAAGGTTCGAATGATGCTCACCAGTCTTGGTGAAAGCATACACCTCGGAGCACAGTGATGCTCATGCCCTACGGATATAAAATGATTGAGACAATCAGCAACTCCGAGTTAAAATTTACGCACCTGGTTCCTGAATCGATGGTGACCTTTCATAGGCAAGGAGAAAATGAGCAAACATTTCCCTCTTTACACAGGGCGATACTCACCTATTTTTCGCAATAAGAGCGCGGCAGCTATGCTAGTCATCCCTTGAAGCATATGAAGGCAGGTGATGTCGTCCCTGGGTTCATGTTCAAGACGTGGCCCCATGAGGCTCGAGGAATACTTCGACCGATCTTTCACACCGTCTTAAGGGCTTGGCCTCGGGTATTGTACATCGAGAATCTTAAGAGACAGAGATTTTGGAGTGTTGGCCCGCTCGGAGTCCGGTAAGCGAAAGACGTAGATCATAGCTGAGGCTCAAGCTACAAGCTAAGATCATTGGGCGCCGGGGCGCTTCACTTCGTGGAGCTTGGCCATTTCGGGAGCGCTGGGCGGCTGCAGCTCCTTGTTCTGAACCACAACCACCCTGCTCTTTGTCTGCGTTCAGCAAGATGCTGTCCGATGTCCAGATGTTCTTCGCCGAACAAGATGAGATTATGAGCCGACCACAAGAAGAGTTTGCCGAGTTTTTAGCTCGTAGACAGAGGTACGTACCATCTAACCACATCACCATCGTCACCCCTCGAGTGTCAGCGTCCTCCGGGGCGCACGATGCGTTCCTTCAAGGCTGCCCGTAGGACAGCGCTCGACGGCAATGTCATCTATCCTCGTCGGAACGTCCCAACGAATCCTTGATGTTGCGGATCTCTGGGCATGTCTGAGTGTATTAGTAGGGCCTCGACTGACGTTTTTTTCACAGGCGAACTCCTGTGTGCTACAGCTTTGGGCTACAAACTATCGCTGCCGACAATGTCAGCTCATCTGAACTTTCCTGGCCTATCGCATACTGTTCCACCTCGGGAGATCATGACTCGAGCCTGCAAGATATTCATGCTCCAAGCCTCAACAAAAGTGAAGCACGAGACGGGGACGGGGATAAGACGTCTCACGTTGCACCACCCTCCAATGACCTTCCGCGGGTGTCTCTTGCGAGCGCTAGCCTCAAGCACAAGTCAGATATATCTGGTTGCGACCTCAATCCAAAGGCGGAGAAGAGGCGAAGAGAGGCAGAATATCTGCCTTCTGGGAGTGATTCTTCTGCGGCGTCCGATTGGCTTGCCGTGCCTGAAAGGTTATGGTAAGCCTATCACACAATACCTTGCTGTAATCGCACGGTATCTCACCTGTCATTGCTCAGGACCTCCAACGCGGTCTCCGTGGAGGTGGTGCAGGGCAGTGCGCCGGCGTCAACAGATAGATGTTGTGTGCCACCTCAAGCCGCTCTTCCTGCGAGTGGGGACTGGACACCGCATCTGAGAGACGCGACCTCGAGCGCCATGGGCGCACCGGAGTTCTTGACGCTGTCGCTCGAGGATTCGAGGGAGGTGTGCTTGAAGTTTCCGGGCGGCGATATGACGCCCGAGTTGAGATGCGACGCCACCATCATCGACGAAGCGAATATCCACGATGCTCGCGTCTCAGATTCTACTGGTGTTGGCCCGGGAACGAGTCGCTCTGCAGAACTTGGGTCCAATAGCGCTCTGCGTCCCGCTCAGGGGTCGGCGCTCGGCACCTCTAGGACTTCGACACACCGCCGGCTCACTGCGGGCAGCAGTGGTGTTACAACTCCGACGAGCACCGCGCCCGGCGTTACGTGTGTCTCCATCACGAAGGCTGCCAGAGAAAAGAAGGGGAAGGCCTTATCGACAGTGCAGAAGCGAGTTACGGCGAAACGTGGGGCGGCCGCGGCCCAGACGCAGAGGGGCAGGCCGAGCGAGCGCATCACAGCGTCGGAGTACGCTAAGCAGAAGAATGCGGAAGTCGAGGAGCGGCGGTTGAGCGGGAAGAAAACCAGCGCAAAGCAATTCCTCGAGGGCAAGCGCATATTCTATTACGGCAACGATATGGGTTTTCCCAGCAAGGACACGACGCGCAGGATGGACATTGTAAGTTGACAGTCTCATGTAGGGATGGACGACCTTCTTGACAGCCGAACCGCCAATAGATCGTCAAGCACGGGGGCACCCTCGTACCCGAATACGATCCGGAACAGACCACGCACATCGTCGTGCACAACAGAACCAGCGAAGACCGGCTGCTGAAGGCGATCGGGTTGAAGAGATTGACAGATATTCCCCAGCGAATTCCAACCGTCAAATGGGATTGGGTCACAACCGGATTCGACGCGCCTCAGGTCCGAGCCTCCACACTGAACAGTAAGGGGAAAGCACCGGATCGCGGCGATCAGTACAGTGTCAACGGCGAACGGGAGGACCCACTCACATTCAAGATGGGCTGGTTGTACCAGTATGCGGCCTTTAGCAAACGCATTGACGCTGGGGAAACGCCGTGGGGCGAAATTGTCTCTGCTCGGCGGAATTGGCAGACCAATGGTCCATCCGGCATCAAACCAGGAAGGAGCACGGACTCGCTTCGCCCCGCTGACAGCGTCGACGACATCATCAACATCTCGTGCGTCTTCGTCGGAGTTGGCTGAGTTCTCGTTGTGCGTTTCAGACCTTTCTGACGCCCATGTTGCAGGGACTTTACACAGGACGACATAGCCACTGGCGACAGGGCGGCGCAGATCGCCCGCTATGGTGGCTTGCCCTCTCCTCCAACTTTGCCTGGCCACCAGCATTTCGACCTCCTTGGCCCGCTCAATCTCGAAGGCCCCGGCAAGGGTCCTCAGGTAGTGCCCCCTACATCGGGAAAGAATGGCCGTTCTCCGGACAGGATGTTCCACACGGGGTCAAAGACACCGAATCCTCCGCTGAATGGCGACGACGACCCCCTGGCTGAGTTTTACGCCCAAGCACGGGCCGAGCGGGACGCAGAGGTGAGCTGACTCTGGCTTCAGTCGTGGCTCGCAGGTACAATGACATAGGCGCACTGTCAGATGTTCGGTGACGACGATTCTGATATCGAAACGATCCCATCGGAGAAGGAACACAAGAAAACTGCCGATGTCCAACACGGTAGTCGCAAGGCGTTCAAGAAGGGGGTGGTGCGTCCTATCTCCCTTTTTCCCTGGCAATCGGTGCTGTGCTCCTCCTACTGACCTCCGCCTTCTCCCCCCCCAACCTGCGTGTCTGCGTCGTACTCTGCCACCAACAGTTTCTGTGCGACGACAAAGACGGCAGCAGGCGGCACGCGCTGTGTCCTAATCAGGACGTCATAGACAAGGTTAGTGTATCGGGAGCGGTGCTGTTAACCGGCTATTTACTCACCGCGCTACGCTGTCCTGTCAGCTCGAGGAATTGAAGGAGCTTCATGCCGCTAAGCCTACCGATGATGACAAATGGCGCGTGTTTGGACTGAGGAAAGGTGAGCGACGAGCGCCTTTGCCGTTGAGCTCAAAAGTTAACCAATGATTTAGCCATCACTGTGCTGCGTCGATACCCGACCAGGATAAAGTCGTTAGAAGAAGCAAGGTCGCTCAGAAATGTGGGAGACAGGACGGCGCGCAAGGTGGCGGTTATGTCGTTCGTATTTGAGGGCGTTTATTCACCGGTATTTTTTTCAACTGTTGCAGATCATGGAGATCATACAGACGGGGGGCTTGGTGCGGATAAAGTCTGAGACGACGGAAGACATCAAGGCCATTAGACTATTTACGGGAATCTACGGCGTCGGTGAGCACTTTGTCCGTTTGGACGTTGCATTCTCAGGCTAAGCAGAGCGCTGCTGGCGTGAAGGCGTTACAATAGCCCGGATTTGGTACAACAATGGGTGCAAGACTTTGGAGGACATCGCCGCTCGCAAGGGAGGGGTTAAATTATCATATGCGCAGGAGATTGGCTTGAAATATTACGCGGGTGCGAGGAGCCTTCTATACCGCGAAGTCGTTTTTTGTAACTTTGTCTCGTAGACATCAATACTCGAATACCCCGGGCCGAGGTGAAGGAGATTTATGACATGGTCAGAATGGCAGGTGAGGCAATACTTCGTTTCCCAGCTTTTCGCCTCTCCCCTGCTCAGCTCTCGTAACTCCAGCCTTGAAGATAGATTCGAAGCTCTTCATTAAAGTGATGGGTAGCTATCGCAGGTAAGAATGGATAAGTTTCAGGTTCAAGTCCTATAGGCGTGATCGTGCAACTTGTAGAGGCAAATCAACCTGCGGCGATATCGACGTTCTCATAACACGACCTCCTGACGATGGCAAGACACACCGAGGTGCGTAATTGACCTTACCCTTCTCGCACGCTGTGTCCCTGGACCAGACTTCCATTCTCCCGTGCCATATTGATGTTTGACGCGCTCGAACTCTGCAGGCGTACTTCGCCAACTGCTTGCAGACCTGCATCGTAAAGGTGTCGTCACCGAAGATCTCTGCTTACCGGACGACTTCGACGACCTGGAGCTTATCTATCGGGGTCTGTGCCGGAGAGACTCGCGGAGCCTTCGTCGCCGTATCGGTATGTCGACACCGCACCTCCATCCACGCCCCGACTCTTTCTCATGCTTGCGCCGCTTGTGCATCGTTGCTCAACATGCGTCTCCAGATTTTTTGACTATCCCCTGGGCTTCAAGGGGCGCGGCGCTGCTATACTACACTGGAGACGATGTCGTGAGTCGATACCGCTATTCCTGTCAGCTAGTTCTCACAGGTCTGAACATACACCCACTTTTGGTCTCTCATTCCGGATGCTACTTTGAATCGCCGGCCCATCGCCACGATCCTCCGCCTTCTCCTTATCCATATCCCTATCCCCGCGTATAGTTCAACCGTTCGCTTCGCATGAAAGCAGACAAGATGGGATACTCTCTCAACCAGCGGGGCTTGTACGCGGATGTCATCAGAAATAAGGAGAAGGAGAAGGTTACGGAAGGTGAGCTACTCTTCTCGGTCTTCATGCCTCAAAAACACTCGTCCTCGGGACGTCGGGAGCGACATTAGTCGTGGGAGGAGCTTGAGGAATTGTTCCAGACTCACCGGTGCCTTTGTAGGCGTGCTTGTTGCATCGGAGAGCGAGAGGGAGATTTTTGATATATTAGGTAGGCACATTTCCCAGGACCGCACTGGTCCCTCTCAGAGCTCCAACATTCATTCTCCTTTTTCTTCTAATCAGGGGTACCGTGGCAAGAGCCTCATGAACGTAACCGCAACTGAGCGGGGTACCTGAACTGTTCCTGCATGGGTTGACGAATCAGAACTTAGCTGCGACTATGAATGGAGGAGTGAATATGCACCCTCCCTACCGAAGTTGATTGTTTAGACGGCTTCAGCACAAGATACTACTTACACAAAAGGCGTTGTCCAGCCTCCCTGCGGATTCTCCTCTTCTACAAGGACGATTTGAAACCGTCCACGTGGCAGTGAGTACATAACCACTTCGGCTATCTCGCTTAGGCCTGCTCCCGCCACTCGCGGAGACAATGTGGATGAGTGCAGTGCTGGAGAGGGAGAGCCAAGGGAGAGTACGCTTTCGTCGGGTGGGAGCTCGACGGAGGGATCCTTGCATCCCCGTTACCTGCGAGCGTGGGATGTATTCCCTGCTCGACCGGATATATGCCGGAAGTCGGCAGGACGGGTCAAACCTTCGATGATTGAGCATGAGGACCACGATGCAGGGCATTCCTCCCGGACGGTGTCATGGGATACCGGTGTCCACGTTGTGGGAATTGTCCCGTAAGCCGGTCCCTTTAGGTGCAGGAATGGAAATCTGGTAACCGTACTTACAGCTGTTGCCGTTCGGCACTTCTCCCCATGAACGCCGGGGGATGTTATTCCGCGAAAAAGAGCCGCGCTTCTGCCAGCCGAGTCCCGACCCATACACTGGCATAAGACCGTCACTGTCGGTATCTGCAGCGGTTGCACTCAGGACGAACTGCGTGGGATTTGGAAAAACACTCACGTTACGAATGGCGTGCCGACTTGTGCCGATCATGAGCATCCAAGACCCAGCCCCCCTGAAGATCGAGCTACGGGGAACCAGATGACCACTGCCCTAATTCACACAGTGCCGGAAGAAGACAGGACGTGCAACTTACGGTGCATTCCCGGGGTGGGGTTCACTTGACATACCTTGTTCAGCATGCCCTACAGGCCTCATCTCCGTCTTGGCAAGTATCGTCGGTTTCCCGTTTTGAAGCTGTGACACCTACACGATGGAAGTCGTCGCTCACGTAGCGTTCAACCGGCTGCGTCACCAGGAGGATGAGAGAACTCTTCTGGCCCATGGAAGCTGTTGGGACGGGGGTCAGATGTGAGGGCTTTCTCGGAATCGCGTGTGTGCCAGAACCATGGTCCTGGTGTGGGTATGAGTGGGTCCAGTGGAACGGATAAACCATCGTGAGCATGCCCGAGCCTGTGGGTCACTCTGCCGTGGCCCGGAACATGTATCGTGCACGCGGTGAGCAAGCTTGATTAATCCTGTTAATCACTCTGGCAAAGCAATATAAGCGCCACTAACGCTGCAGTATTATGCAGTTGTTATCGAGGCTTATAATGGGTGTCTAGACTGATTAGTTTTCTGATCGGGGCGCTATATCGGGCCAAGCGAGGTTGAATTCACACCTCAACGTCGTCCCCCATCCTCCCCGTCGCCCAAGCAGTCCTCCTCACCGTCCGTCTCGACGCCGCCATGGAAGACGAACAGCACCAGTTTGTACACGCAAAGCTCCCCCTACATTCACCGTACGACCGCGACAGACTGTGAGTCCCATCACTTCCTTTGCGCTTCCCACCCCGATCCCAAATCCCTGGTTTCGTATCCGCTGTTGTACTCACTCTGTCCTTCTCTCGAACATATATCTTTGTTCTTCCGCCTCCGTTCCCTCTCATACACCTTCCTCCACCTCCTCGCGCGACATCGACTGCACTTCCGGCCATCCTCCCCGTCCGCAATGGCTCGCGCTCATGACCCCAGGGAATATGAGCTCACAATGCGGCAAGAGCCCAAGCAGGCTCGTATGTGCGGTGTAGGCGGTAAAGGTCCAGTCCTATAATCTGTATCACATTCCCCGCTCATTGCTTCTCGTGCTGCCCCGCCCAGCTGATCGCCGACCAATTGACCCCCCTCCTATCGTCCAACTCCGCGTTATCGACCCGTCCTCCCGTCGGCCTCAATCCTCGTCTTCGCGTGCCAGCTCGCCAGGTGAGTGTGCTTGGTCTCGACGCGTCCCCCCTCCCGCTTCCGACGCTTCACGTTGCGATGGTGCCCGGGCTCCCCGACGCTCGCGTCGCGCATGCCCCTCAATCTCCATCGCGTGCTGTCTGCGTCCCGACGTGTCCAAATGACTTGCTTTCTCACGCGCATTACGTCCTAGATTCCGCCGCGCCCCCCTCTGCCCAGAGCTTCTTACAAAACCCCTATTATTTTATGTTCGCAAGCCTGGCCAAGCCGGACGAGGATGTCGAGCTGCACTGGTTGAAGGTAAGCCTTACCGCCCTGGCTGGCCTCCCCTTGTGCCTTTGCGTCGATGTAAATGTGCCGTTACTTCGAACCGAACGAACCGTCGTTCTTGTTTCGGACGCCGGATTCCCCTCTGAAGGTGATACCCCTGCCACATTCGTCGCGAGATATCGATGTCCTGGGTCTCGTCCCGAAGCAGATGGGCGAAGCTCTCAGCAAAAGTGCCCACTCTTGTTCGGGCGGATAGAAGATGCAGCTCGCAAAATGTACGAACGAGCCAACGTCATGAGAGTGAATATCGAATGCCTGCAGGATCTGCAGCCAATCTGCGTTGTGTTACTTACGTTTCGGAGGCGCCAGGCTGGTGGCTGTATTTTTCCCGGTGGTGCCTATGTTGCGCCATGTTCCCGGTCCTTGACATGCGGTGTCGCGCGGTGTAGCGCAGAACCGGGAGCGACCACCATATTACGGGGCTTTATGTTGAATTTTCACATCATTTAAACGTACAAGGCGGCGGTTTATTGACTGACGTTGATGGCCATCTAGGATGGCAAGACACGCTGCACCACTGGCTCGGTCGTGTCCTCGCTCTATCACTTGAAGGATAGCGAGAATCAAAACACCGACGCCGGGTTCTTTGTTTTCCCGGACCTCAGCGTTCGGACAGAAGGGAGCTACCGTCTGAAGCTTAGCCTGTACGAGGTTGTCGGGTGAGTTACTGGTTTATTGGTGGCCAAGCATGAGATGATGACCTCGACTCGAGTAGCAACAATGTCTACCACTGCAAATCTATCTTCTCTGCGCCGTTCTATGTCTACACCGCGAAGAAGTTCCCTGGAATGGAAGGTAACTATTTATATTCATGATTGGGTTTGCGGATGGTCGCTCATCCACAACTTGCAGAATCGACCCCGTTGTCCTGCTCCCTCGCTGACCAGGGCATCAAAATTCGGATTCGCAAAGACATCCGTCAGCGTAAACGACCGATGCCCACTCTCGATGCTCCGGTGCCTCTTCCGATGGGGCCGATGCCCATTCCTCATGGCGCCTTCGGTCCTGTTCCTGTGCCTCTGGACGATGACGAGGAAGATGATCATGAGAAGGAACAGCTCGAGCGTGAGCAGCGTGAAAGGGAGCGCGAAAGGGATCGAGAGCGTGAAAGAGAGCGCGAGAGGGAGAGGAGAGAATCTGGCGGGAATGTTGCAGGCCCGGGTGCAGGCGGGACCATTAACAGGCGAGAGAGCCAGGAAGGACGCGGTATCAAGCGTTCGAGGGACGACTCCGGCGTCGACGAGGCGGGTCCCTCGAACCCGAATGTTAGCTGGGGAGCGATTGATCCTGCACTCGCTCCGCAACATCCTTCGGCCCCCGTCCAAGGCGCGGCCCCTGGTCCGCCGCATGTTCCTACACCAGTTGAGCACTCACACTACACGTCCGCGCCCCCTCCAGCCCCATCCCCATACGACCATCGTTACCCGGCACCGTCTGCCGCCGCTCCTGCTCCCCCGTACCATTATGATCCTCATGCACACGCCGCTCCTCCTCCGCCTGCTCCTCATTACGCACCTCCTACCCATCATTACAGCGTCCCTCCTCCACCACCCCTCCAACATCAGCAGCACGCTCACCATCCGCCTCCCCCCCCGCCTGCCCAGCAATACCAATACAGTCCACCTCCTGCACCCGCACCCGCGCCGGCTTCCGCACCTGCGCCTGCTCCACCGCATACCTGGGGACCTCCGCCGGCACAGACGTCAGCATACGATACCTATGCGCATCATCCACAACATCAACAACACCACTATGCCCCGCCGCCACCGCCCCAACATCACAATCCTCATCAGCCACCACCTCCAGCCCCTGTGCCTGCTGCCCCACCACGATATGATTACGGTGGTTACGCTCCTCCTCCACCTCCCACTCAGCAACAGCCACAGCAGCCGCAACAGGCGAGCGGATACACGAGCTATTACGAGCCCCATCATCACCAACACCACCATACTTCTGCACCTCCGCCACCACCTGCCGCCGCTGGTCCGCCGCCTGGCCACAGCCATCACACCGTGCACCCCTCGCACCACCCTGCATATGCTCCTCAGGCTCAACCACCATCTCCCCCGCCAGCAGCCCCTCAACCCGCGTATGGCAGCGAATACAGCACCCAAAGTGCCGGCGGGAACACCGGATACGCACGGGGCTACGCCGCAGCCCCAATGCCACCGCAGTACCAGTACGGCAGCCCGACGACGACGCAACCGCCCGCGCAGGCTCAAGCTTCGCGCGCGCACCACCACAGCGGACACTCGAGCGGCGCGCCCGCGCCCGCGCCGGTGCACAGCAGCCATTCGCACTACCAGCTGAGCACCCCGCCGCACCACCACGGCTCGCAGGGGTACAGCGGATACCCTCTCCCTCCGCCGACGAGCAACGGCTCGTCGGGCGAAGCGTACGGGTACCCGCCGCCGCCGCCGCCGCCGCCCGGAGGCGCCCCTGCTCAATACGGAGAGTACGCGGCGTACTCTACCGCCCCTGCGAGCTCGGGCGCGGGGCTGGCGCGGATACAGCTCGCGCCGCTGAGGGTGGGCGGGGGCTCGTCGCCGCCGGGCTCGAGCGCCGGGTCGGGGAGCGCCGGGGACAGGATGGCGGGGGGGCCGCCGGGGATGGGGAAGAAGAACCCGTTGAGCATCGGGAACATCATCACGGAGGACTCGGGCTAGCGGCGGTGGTCGCTCTGGCGGGGCGGGGCCATTCGTACTAGGGCTGCCTAGTGTGCGATGCGACGCTCGACGCGGGTTTTGGTTCGATGGTCGTCGGAACGTGTGGGAAGAGAAGAGAAGAGGAAGAGGGGAGACGCATTGCGCCGTCGCTGGCGTGTGCGTTGTTCGTTGTCTGAGATTTCTGAATTATGCTCGTGTTGTGTGTCAGTACGTGCGTGGGGTTTCGGCTTGCTTGCTTGCTCTTCCGCCTTCTCTTTCTCTTTATTGCGTCGCCGTCGTTGGTCAACGTCAACCGCTGTATACTAGCTACAGATTAGATTGCTGTAATCGCTCGTCGCTACTTATCCCGTGCTGATTCCTGGATGTATTATTACTTGTCTATCCAACGAATGAATGCATCAGACGTGGCTTCGGCTCGCATACGTCGACGTGTGCTTTGTTTCTATTTACCTTCCAGACACCAGCTCGAAGTGGAACGACTGAGCATTATCCGCTCCAGGCACAGCCGACTTGTTCAGTCACGTGGACATTCGCTGGCCGTCTGATTCCAAGGCCTGTCAGGCATTGCCCGAGTATCCTGACCTAATAACCTCACACTGCCACTGCCGTATTGATAACAACCCAAGCTTCCATTCTATCGACCTCCTTGGCTGCAATTGATGTACAGCAGTACTTTTATCCTAATGCGTAAAAGCATCGGCCCCCGGACACCGTCAGGTGCAGGAAACTGAATACACGTGACGTCACGCGTCAAGGCACGGATGGGTTTCGAGAACTGACAAGAACTTGAAGAAGGACGCCAACGGGGAACGTCAGTATATAAACCCACACTCTTCCCTTCCCCCATCTTCCTCTGCCTGCCGCGAGTGCCCGGCGCTGCATGCCCAGCCTGCCTCCCCAATCTCCCTCCCTCAGCCCCCCGGCTTGGAGAGGGGGGCCACCGATCTAGAGGGCTTTCACGATCCGTAGCGTGACTTCCTGTCCCCATTCAAGCTTCCTCACGGGCGGTCACGATGCGGGCTCGACTCTCGAGCGAGCGTGTACAGTATGCTTTGCATATGTGAATCTCAGACGTGGTCGAGACTCGAATGGTCCGAGTTCGATTCATTCAATACACACATCGCGACTTTCCTCTTGCTCCACAGTCTTCTGCTCTGACTCGGATCTCGTTGCGGTCAACACGACGCACTCGAAGCCATATCGCTTCTCGTTTCCTATCGAGTTGGAACGTCATCGTCTCGCATCCCCCACCCTGCGAAATTCCTGGAATCCTTGAACCTGCTTCATTTTTTCGTTCTCTGTCCTCTCCCAACATTTCCACACTCCTCGCGCGTCGCATTCCAGCCCCAAAAGCGCTCGGAACAAGTGAACATCATGTTTTCCACTCTTCGAGGTCAGCATCCTCAGCCGTCTCATCCCCGAGAAATCTGCAACCTCGATCGAGACCAAGCCGCGTCACCCAAGTTCGTGTGGCCTCGTCTCGATTTTAATCCGTTTTTTTTTTTTTTTTTGAGACTTCAAGTTGTCAGCCGCCGAGAACGACGAAGACTCGAGCGGTGCGACGGAGTCTCCCCGGGGACTCGCCCAACTCTTGCCGTTTCACCGTCTCTGCGCTGGGCGCACTTGCCACGCCTCTGTCCTTTCCCGGGTCTCGCAGTTGATTATTCCTTTGTCTCGTCTTCCCGCAAGATGCGTGCGCAGGCGCACTTGATCAAACATACGCGTTGGAATAGCCGTGAAGACTCTTCTCCGCTATATGTTTTCGATCCTAACACGGAAGCAGGAGCCGCCCAGGATACTAGTGGTCAGGTCTCGCTCGGGGAGGGACCTCAGACTGAAATTGAGACAGTGGCATCAGAGACATCATATGTGGGCGAGCAGGTACGTCACCTATCCAGCCCCAGACAGGATAACAGATGAAAAGATCCTAGGCAAGCACAGGGGGGAATCTTTCAACAGCTATAAATTCCAGTGCGGCAACCATTCCCGCAAAATCGACAGTCTTCTCGTATTCGCCAGTAAGTAGTGTGACTTCAGACCCTGTGTTACCACTCACACCGTGCAAGACATCCAGGGTACTTTCTGCATCAGGACCAGCTGTCGACGACGTCGTAGCAAACACCACCGCAACCTCGTCCTCTGTGCCAAGTCAAAGCTCGTCAACCAACTCAGCCACGGCCTCAAGCTCCGACTCCGCTCAGCCATCGTCCACACAACCCCCAACACATCGCAGTATAGGACTCTACGGCGCCATCGTATTTGGACTCCTCATAGGCGTCGGCGCGATAGTGCTCGTAAGCGGGTGGTGGCTCCGGACCCGCTCCCGCATCCGCCGCCGCTCGATGAAGCGCATGACGACCTGGCCATGGGACCACGACCGGCTCGGCGCGCGAGCCGCACAGGACACTCTCGAAAGCGGCAGCGATGCGCGCCCCGGCCTCCGCACCTGGGACCCTGCGCGGATGGTGGAAGCCTCGGCCGGGGCCCGGGTGTCGGCCCAAGAGGAGGCGGAGGCGTCGGACGGGGGAAAGTCGCGACTCGCCATCGAGGACGACCTGCCTCTCCCTCTCCCCCAGCTCAAGGCGAACAACAGCCCAGTGAAACCCTCTCTACCGCATGAACGCCTCGACCTCCATGCGTGCCCGCGGACTCGGAGCCCGTTCGTAGTCGTCCCGCTGCACGCGAATCGTAATCGGGAACAGAGCGTGCCCGACATTATGCAGGAGATGGGCACGCTCAAGATCACGAACCTCATGCCGGGCGACATCCTCACGAGCGGCGGCGAGTCGAGCCGTGCGAGCACCGCCTTGGGGTTCAGCGACGCTTCGCCCAACTGGGAGTGGGACGATGTCAATATGGGATCCCCGACTACACCGCGTGCGGTCGTGGACGGAGGTACAGACACCCCCACCCCGCGCCTCCCGTGGGCACCGCTACGCACCTGGAAGACAAAGGGCGGGTGGCAGGAAGGGTACATGCTTGAAGACGGCGACGACGAGCCCGTGCCGTTTCCCGGGAACAGCCCTGTAGCCCCGGAGCCTGAAGTAGAGCCAGAGATGAAGCCGGATGGCTGGGCTGTCGCGATCCGCTCGAACCTAGTGAATGCGCTCAATGCGGTCGTTGGTGGCAGCGCATCGCAGCCCAAGGCAATCGGGACAGGGAACGACAACCTCACTCGCCCACCGGAGCGGCGTAGCAGCCAGCGCCGCCGCGGAGCCCGCGGTCGTCATGGAAGCACGGACGCTGGCTCTCATTCGGGCGCCCCGAGCTCTGCGTCCAGCCAAACTGGGTGGACGCTGGAGGAGATCGAGGGCGGAAGGGGCGTTGTACGTTTCTACGGAGATCCGGAGCAAGGACGGTCACTCACCGAGGACCCGTTCTCTGACGATTCGCAAGTTCGGCCGGAAGATACGTATACGACGGCTCGAAAACAAGACGAGGACTGCCTGGAGACGTTTGACCATACGCCCGGAAAGACAAACGGGCCACCCACCGACGTTGGAGCGAGGGAGTCGGTACCTCTACGCTCGCATCCACACGAGCTTCCGAGCATCCCGAGCATCCCTGGACAGCCTGGCGGAGAGGAGCCAGGGGCAGGACTGGTGAAGACGCCTGCGCCTCGTCTACATCGCACGCGGACCAAGAGACGTCGCCCAGCTATGGTGACGCGCAAGTCATCGTCGGAAAGCTCAGCAGTGTCCGTCGGATCCGATATGTCGCGCGCATCCAGCGTCCCCTCCGATGAGCTGACGGATGCCGAACGATTTGCCAAACATGTCTTACGGGAACGTCGGAGGCGCGTCATGGAGATGGCGGTTGGTCGGGGCAGGCCGAGTCGATCGAAGGCGACGACGATATCGCGGCGCCGTCCGAAGGAGAGGCTCAAGCAGAAGATGGAGAGGGAGGTGTCGTAGCGAGTTCATTATCGGCTGTTGCAGCTACAAGACGAATACAGGTGTTTGTGCATTGAGGCTGCTAGGAATATAGACGTGCTTCACGATACCGAGACCAGGTTTCACATTGTGACAGTCGCGTAACCAAACGTGGAGCCTTCCAACCCTCTTGCAACGAGGGTGAACTGTTGAGCGGCTTCGCGAGTGCGCTTGAGCGAGCGCGACCTGACGAACGGTTTGGGTTAGCTAGAATCGGCGACCATGCTGAGCGTACCTACCCGAATACAGTTTTGATGAACTTGTTCTTTGCGTCTGCATTTGCCCGACACTGATAGAAATCGTCCTAGAGTGATATTTGAGCCAATTGATAAGGTTGATCGGAGGTCAGACCTACGGCGAACAAAATGCTGGTCATCCACAACTTGCTTTCCGCGGGGAATCGCGTGATCATCGTGGACAGGAGCTCAATGAGGTTCGGCATAGCGGATCGTGGAGCGACTCCAGCGAAGCCAAACAGTACCGCACGCATGACTGGGACTCCATGTGTTTGAATAAACGCAGTCTTCGCGTTTGCGAATTCATCGTTGGTTGACGTGCGGTTGACAATGGCGCTCTGATGCAGCATCAGCTCTCCGGGCAAGGACCAGAGCTAGCAACACAGGGACATACCAAGAACGTGCAAGATGATGTTAACGAATATCGTTCTTGGAGAGATAGTGCGCTAATAGCACACTGGATCAAGGCATTGAACAGGTCTTCCGGAAGGCGGTAGAACATGGGTAGGAAGTGATGTACAAACTACAAGATACTGATGTGAGTACGATCATCATGGTCCATCCTCCAGACTCGCCAGCACTCACCGATTCCATCAGACCGAAGAAAGCTTGAACGACATCTGGGTTCGATACCATGGCTCCTGGCTGGGAGAAAACGCCCAAGGATGTTTGGAGCAACACGGTGAGGACGCTCAGTGCAATCTCGGACGCCTCCGCGCTTGGTTCGGATTTGAAGGTGGTGGGCACCAGAGAGGGCGGATCGAGCTGAATTATCAACATTGATGCCAAAGAGAGCCACACTGCTGTGAGCTGACGCTGCGCGGCCATGCAGACGAGCTCGAGCAGCGGCCCAGCAGGAAGGGAGATGAGAGTGAGGTCCGAGGGGAGGGCAGTGATCGCTTTGAATAGATCACTCAATCCCTTTGTCACCAATGTCAATAAGCCGACCGAGTGGTGTGGATGCAGCATACTCACATCGCTGATAGTAGCGTCTGTAGACCAAAGCTCGACCGTGTTTCGGATGGCCGTGAGGACGCCCTCACGGAGCTTCGCTATTCGAGGGTCCTCCCTTGCCGTGTGCATCGCTTCCATCGCAGCGTGAACGTCTGGCGAATCTTCCAGAGCTAACAAGGAGTCTGTGACCCGTGTTAGACCGCGTGCTACGCTTGTCAAAGTCTCAATCTGCAGGATCGCCATCGCGCGCGCCTCGTCCGGTAACTACCATTACGTCGTAAGATTTCATCCTCGACCAAATAGAGAGGGTACTTACTTGGCCTGCAGACTGCAGTGCTTCGAACAGCCTCGAGACAACGGGGCTAACGATAGCCTGTGATACAAAATTAGTATATGAGATTACCTAATCACGTTGTCATGCTCACTTCCACAGGCGGGATTTCCTCTGCAGGAGGTAACGCCTGAATCACACTAGCGATCGACTGAAGAACCTTGGATTTCTCAGTGTCCTACGAAATCAAACACAGGGACCTCGGTCATCGTGCAAAGAACAACGCAGGCAATGGTGGCTTACAGATATTCTGGTCAATCCGGCATGCAGTTCTCCAAACGCGCTTATGTGCGGTGCCAGAGCCGTGCGGTTTGCGTCGCACAAGTCTCGTAGAGCATTTGCAGCGAACAGACATAGAGAGGGATCTGTTAATGCAGACACCACATACGAGATGGCGTTCATAAGAGGCGATGCTGTAGGCGATTCCGGAACCTGAGCTGGTTGAGTGGTGAACCAAGACGCGTAGCTTCCTGTGAATGGTATATGGGCAAGGTAAGTTTCACCTCTAGCACAAAAGGGTGCCATAACTGACCTATTAGATGTAGAGTAGTGGTCCGCACACGATCGTCGCCCGTTTTGGGAAGCAGGCCGAGGATCTCTGGCCCGAACACCTGCCGCAGATGGGAGGAATCTTCTACGGGAACCGCTTCTTGGACGGCCATTATGCAGTGCAGCGTGGCTTCAATTTCCTATACCTGTCCGTTAACAATTCTGAATTATTACACGAGCAGCAGCTGCTTACATTCCACTCTTCGTGAGTTTGCCGTGTCGACAGCCGCTGTACTATGTCGTTGACGTAGAAAGAGAGCATGTCATCCCGAAGGACGTAGTAGCTGCAGGCCACGGTGAGTTGGAAGGGCACATGAAGGGTAGCTAGGTTACTTACGCATTGATTAACGTATCCCCGACATCTCGTCGATAGCTGAGGTCCTAGGTCAGTCGATGCTAAGAAATGTGTTCCATAAAGACACCCACGCCTTGAACTTGTCACGTTGATCTGGAGGACGCTTTAATACTCCTGATGGTTACGATGAGCCATGATGGTACTCACCTCTAGCCCATTCGTTCAGCACTCTCCGGGGCGGCCAGACGACCTTCCTCCTCAGCACACTAACGAGTTCCGTGTACACCGCCTTCGCAACCGGCATCATGTCTCGTTCCCGCTCGACCGCCTGTTGACCCTCGTCCCCGTCCTCGGCATAATCAAACCCATAGTCCGAGTTCCACAGCGCCTCTTGGAACAGGTACCAGTAGCTCAGCGTCATCTCGCTCTCGTCTTCGTCCACTCCGTAGTATCCGGGAAGGGCGGTATACGCCAGAAGCAGCCGGAGGAAGTTCTGAACGAGGTGCGACACGGACGGGAGCGGCGACGGGAGCGGGAACGGGCACGGCGGCGGTTGGGAGACCTGCGCGGGTGCGGCGATGTTCTTCGCGAAGTACATCGCCGAGTGGTCGCCGAGCGCGACGAGGAGCTTGCAGAGCGAGCGCGAGACGTCGTCGACGAAGCCGTCTGGGCGCGGGTAGGGGGTGAGTCTGGGAGCCACGCAAGCGCAAAGACGTTACGAACTGTTGACGGTGGCTTGCACGATCGCATTGCCGTAGCGGTCGAGCCACAGGAGGAGGGGCTCTGTGACGGTCTTGGTCCCGGCGCCATCAGAAAGCGCTGACTTCGAGACGAGCTCCTGGAGAGTGTCCGAGGATGAGATGAACGCTTGTTCATCGAAGACGGGAATCGGTGATTCGGTTTTCGGGATCATCAGGGAGAGGAGGAGGGGAACGAGCGGTGTTAGGTCACTGCCGGAAGGAGATCCTGTGAGCCGCGCTACAATCTACATGGATGGACAGCGTACTTGGCGGGCAGGACGGTCATCCAGGCCTGCAGACATTTAAGGGCTGAGTTGAGGTCTTGGGGAGATCTCTCCATCGCCGGGAGTTTGATGCAGTCGCTAATGGCTTGGACGACCATGGGGACAGCACTGGCTAGTGTGGTTTGCATCTGCACTCTACGAAAGAAGCGGTGAGCGGCCAATGTGAGCATACACTCGTTGGAAAAACAGACAAGGCATGCTTGAAACGAACTTGCTAGGCGGCAATAGATCAGCGCTCTCCATCTCTTCCGCAACAATCGACAAGAAGTCAAGCAGGTGTTCTCGAGATACACCCATGTCGGAAAGAGCGTTGATTGTGGAGCGCAACCAATCAGGCCATCGGGATGGATTTCCGGGATGCAATTTGATTGCAAGAGATGTAATCTGTCGTTACACGCAAATTCGAGACATGTACGTAGCGCAGCAGACAGGATGCGACGCACTGCGACAAAGAGTTTACGGAGAATTACTTTGTTCAGTCCCGTCACCGCAGCACGACCGGTCAGCTCTAGCGCCATGTGTTTCAACTGCATCGCTGAGTCTTCGGGGACGGTTTCCCTGGAGCGGGAGGCATCAAGCAGACGGAAACGTGTGAGACGAAGCGACACACGCACCAGTCTCGCGCAATCTTGACCTGCAGCGTGTGTGCGCCAAAGAACTGCACGTTGGAATCTGAGTGGCTCAAGAACGGAAGGACGAGGCCCCAAGCCTCTGGGCGACGCTGCATCTCGAACAGTTCCTGCTGTAACCGTCTCTGGTCCTCGGGCGAAACATGGTTTTGAGGGTCGAAAGACTGTTGTATCAACTGAAGAAAGATCAGTCCCCCAAGTTGCTTTGAACATCAGTTTCCAGAGGGCACTTGGTAATGAACGGAAGGTTAAGGAGGGAAATAGATGGTTGCAGCGGAAAGAACGATATCTGGGTAGGAATTCTGATGCATTGCCAGGGTTGGCGAGGAGGGGGTGCTGGGGCGCGCAATGACTTGGCCCAGAGACGAATAAATACGCAGCGCGAACTAAAGCCGGTGCGAAGGAAGAAATTGTCCATAGGCAACTCACCTGCGCTGCACGAGTCACATCCTCCTGAGCGAGAACGGGTAGGAAACTAGCAGCCATTCAGGGAGTAGAACAGGGCAAAACAGAAGCGCGTTTTCAAAGTAGAGAGAGGTTCCCCACTGCAGTCCAGGATCTCCGGATTCAAGAGGGGAAGCTGTGGAAGGGGGGAGATGTGGGGCGAGTACAGAGTGCCACTTACTCTAACTGCCGCCCAACTACGTTACCCCGCGTTTACGTAAGTGTATGTATTGCATTATTCTGGTAAGCAAACAAAAGACGGGTGCTAGAATTGATTTCAACGTCCCATAAACAGAGTGTTACTCTCGGGTCGGTCCATAATTATCGCGTCTCTCGGAGAGTGAAAGTAAAGACGTGGTTTATACAGAGCTTCGTTCGCTTCAAGCAAGTTGGGGCGGCTCGACTAGCACTCCAACGTATCAAACCAGTGTGAAACACACAAAGTTATTCATTAATCGCTGCGGTCGTTGTCTATCGTACATTATAGTACATATCTGAAGTCTCGATTCTGAATGTCGGTCAAATCCAAGAATTCCTATAGCAGACATGATGAGAACGGACAGCCCAGACATGGCTCGACCCCGTACCTTGTCCACGCGACGTTCAGTGCGCGTTCCGTCAGGGAGAACAACCTCGATGTAGACATCGTCGTACTTCTCATCCTCCGGCGCCGCGTCTCGCCTCCTGTTCTCCCGTACGAGGAGGAATCGAATGAAGAGGAGAATGAGCGGGCATAAGACGTAGGCGATGCCGATGATCGTCCACGGCACATGGTTGCTGCAAGGCTCGACATGAGCACACACGCAGGTAGTGCGCCAAAGTAAACACACACCGAGGCTTGTATTGCTCTTGCCACATGAACGGCGCCGTCGCGTTGCCGACGCAGTACGCGATGAGCATGATCGCGTTCGTCGTAACGCGCTTCGTGTGGCCTGCGGTCACGCTCGAGAGCCACGACAAAGACAGGACGAAACCCGTCGTGCCGACGCCGGTGAGCCATTGCCCGAAGAGCAGCCCGACCTTGTCACTCCAGGGTAGAAGATTGACCAGGAGTACGCCGAGGAGGTTTGGAATGAAGTAGATCGCACCGACGTAGGCGCGACTGTTCTTGTACCGTGCGGCGAGCCTCACTCCGGTGAAGATGGTGGTGATCTCCACAACGCCATCGACGCAGCCCAGGAGGGTCGTCTGGAGGTTCGTAAAACCGAACGAGGAGACGATAATCTGCTTCTGATTCGTCAGGCTGTTTGGGATGTTGTCGAGGGCGGAGAAGAGCGCGAATAGCCACGTCTTCGGATCAGTCAATGCTTCGTAGAATCTGTGACGTGTTGACGCATGAGCACGCAGTTGGAGTAGGGCAATGAGTAACTTACTGATCGACCTTGAAGTGTTTGTTCTCAACACCGGTTTGGTTTTCCTGTTAAGTTCTGAATACCAGTACGGCGAAGTAGGTTACGTTAGGCTGACCTGTATACGCTTGACCGCCTTGCCACGCTCCTCGGGCGTTAAGAACCACGCATTTGTGGGCGAGTCTGGGAAGAGGAACCTGGATTCACTGTTCAGCGACGTGCTGGGATGATTTCTCATATGACCCACCAATACAAAATAGCTACAATGATGGTCAAACCCCCCGTAATGACCATTAGCCTGTAAGGATGACGATCAGAACTCAATACCGGTGGGAAAGCAAAGCGAGACGCACCATTGCCAGGGCTCGAAGTTCTTCGTTTTGATATGTAGGGTCCCGAAACTGAGAAAGCCGGAGATGATTTGAGCTGCCATGACGTAGATACAAGTAAGTATCTCATTTGCCGTTTAGAGAGGTGGCGCCCTTCAGCTGCCTACCTGTTCCATTCATCAAGACTGCCGAATGTCACAGGCACGTCAGTTTACAAAGGACTGCGTATCTGCAGGAGGCGTACGCACACCAGTATCCGACTCGCAGCGTCTGCTCTGTCCGAGTATAGAACATGGAGCTGACAATCAGGAATCCCGCCGTGATCGAGCCCTCGCACATCCCCAGGATGAGCCGGACCACGAAGAGGCCCCCAAAGTTCTTGCAAGCAGCGTGCGAACAGAGCGCCACGCCCCAAACGAAGATGTTAATGCTGGCAGACGTCAAATCAGCTCCATGACGGCGCCCACTGAGTCCGAGGGTATGATCGCGCTCACCTCATCCACTTCCCGACGGGGAACCGCTGGAGAGCGAGGTTCTGTGGATACTCGAAGACGAGGTAGCTCAGGTAGAAGATCGTCCCAAGCCTGTAACGGCATGCGTCAGATCAGTGGGCGATTGGCTATCAATCATATACCATACCAATTGTACCTAGGCGGCGAGGATATAAGTGAGAAGTCCGGCTACAAGTACCCCGCAATACGTACTGGTTAGTCGTGAGATGGGTCGCAGTCCTAGAAGAGGGGGGAGGTAAGGACCACGGCGCAGCTCCGAGACGAAGCATGGCCTACCGGATGCCCAGGATGGCAGAGCTTCCCAATGTCGTCTTGTCCATGAACTGGATCCAATAAAGAACTGCGCGGAGACATATCATCAGACTTCATCAGGCAACAGAGCGAAACCACCGGACTTACTACACATGAGTGGCAAAATGTGCCAATCAATCTTCTTGCGAATCCTGATAGCTTCTTCCGGGCTGAGCTCGTCGAGACCTGCTGCAAGTTGTGCGGCCGTATCGACCTCCGTGTCCGCTACCGCGACATGGGCTACGACATCGACGGCAGAGCCCTTCTTCTCATCCAAGCGGTCGATCGAACCACCGCTGCTCATCTTGAGCGACGTGCGAGATGGACGGTGAGTAGAGAAGAGTCGCGGGACTCCGGTGGAGCAATACACTTCTCCCAATACTTATAGCGCCATCGTCGATAGCGCTATCCATGTGATGATGAGCCGTTTCTCAGGCCTTCTTTATCCGCAGTGGTACCTTGGAAGCCCCGCATATCGCGAAGTCTGGACGTACTTCTACTTGGCGGGCCAGCGAGCCGTGTACGTCTCTTATCTTCGAATGAAGTTCTGGCACAAGACTCGACTCAAAATAGGCATGGTATCGTCGAGTGGCGAAGCGTTAGTACCTGCAAAACAATGGTATCAGTATACTTATACTTTATCCGCGAGGAAGAACTTAAATCAGTTTGTTATCTCTCGGCACTTATCTGCCCGAGAGACAAACCACTCAAAGCAGAGAGACACTGGCTTTTATCTATCGGCCGATGAGCGGCGTAAGGTCCACTTGTGCGGATAAATATTTATCCACGCCAATAGTGGAAGCCTCGCTTAATTCAATTACGTTCCAGAGATACGCGCCTTCGATGGCTCCATGAGTGGGACCGTCCAGCGGTTCATGTTCATACTGACTGCAGCTGGTCCATCGGTGGCCGCGTCGCAGTGTCATCAGCCAAACGATTTCAGCGTACCTAAGGCGAGTCTACCTTTACGCACTCGTGCGAGAGCAAGGTTCTAGTTACGAATATCTTCCATGCAGTGAGAGGCGTTGGGAAGTCCTTCGCGGTCCCTCGGTCTCAGATGGACTCTGATGGAGGAGATGTAGAGGAAGGGAGACGAGCGGCCCTGGTGGGCGTCCACCGCCACTAGGCCCGGGCGTCGGCGCTTCGGCGCTTTGTGGTTCAGCCTCCTAGGCGCCGTTCCGACTTGACATCCACCTTTCCTCGAAGAAAAGTCCGTCGTTGTCCTCAACGTTTGTTATCTAGTAAGCTAATAAGTACTGCCCAAGTATACACCGCATTAAATATCCTGCCTTTCTGCCCTCCAATATGGCATAGACTGCTAGGAAACTCGTCCGTCATTAAATTATAATTATTCATTCGGAACTCTTTCATCGCTGACTCGCTTCGATGCGCCATGTCTCACTCGGTTTCGTGAAGAGCGACATGGGGGACACCTTCATCCTCGAGATCTCGGAATGCTTGTATAATCTTCGTTGCATGGAGTGGGCGTAGTTTTTCCCTCAAAGCTCAAGCCTTCACGCTGACCTTGTCTCCACACTCGCCCAGGTCGCCTCCTTTGGCCATCTGAAGCTCGCCTTCTGTCATTGACCTACCTTCGGTACTGCCTTCCCTTTCGTCTCTCACGTCGAATCACGACATTGGGTCGACTTCCCTATGCTACCAGTGAGTTGCTTTCGTCGACGCACACTCTCTCCAACATAATCATCCCACGTTATGCAAGCTCTCCACCTTCGTACCTGGTCAGACAGCAGGCAGACGACGTAATTGGCCGTCCCCTACGCCTACGCGATCAGCGTCTAGGAACCATTACCTTGATTTACAGTAAGCAACGCCTTCCCATCTATACAGAGCATTGACAAACCATCCCTGAAAGCGTTCACTGTTTGCGCAGACTCAACTGGGTTCAGTGAAGGCACCTTTGACGAGAAATGCTGCCCTCATCGCAACGCGTTGGCGCAGCAAACCTCAATATTCCCGCCTCGAAGTTTGGCATACATTTCCGAGTCCATCCAGACCGGCGGTGCTCTGTTCCCAGACACAGCTGTTGCACCGAAGATCTCCTGATCGACGACCTCGTTCCGCCTAGATCACATCGCAGGCACGCTATATCTCAAGGCATCCATGATCGGATATTCGCGTGGTAGGAGGTTGAACACACCAGCCCGCCGGCCACACGCCATCTTCATGGACCGAGCGTGGATGACATGACATTGCGATCGCGTCTCCGAGCCAGCTCGTGCACGAATGTCGTGCACTATATGTACAGGCATACAGATTCCTGCCCGATGCCGGAAACTCGCCTAAGGTACGCAAGTGTAATACACCGTACCTCATCTCCTCAACGGCTTCTCAACGGAACGCAAGACCGACGGTGCTATTAGTCGATCGGTCGACCGGTCATCGTCGATGTTTGTCGATGCCGATTCGATTCCATTGTTTTGTGAGATCTGCGAACCGCCGGCACGCAATTGAGCCTATCAATGGATGATCTTGTATAGTATAACGTACTCGGGGAAATTGACCATGGTTGCAGTTCTCACCACGTCCAGACTGCGTCTGCACTTCTGTTCAGCCCCTTGGGCGGAGGTCTTGTCCGACGGACGAATGGCACCGAACTCTAACACTCCAGTTATGGCCCCTCCCTTGGACGTCCGATTACGCTAGTACGTTCCATGACCTATCGGTATTACGGTCGTTGCTCTAATCGTTCATGAGCACTTGTGTTCGGGGACAGTACTATCAGCGCTAACTTGAAGTAGCAGCTAGGCCATGCCTCCGCTGCAGACACACTGCCCTCGCTTCTTAAGTTCTCCGACGCCGTTGATGTACCGTGGTCGGAGATAGCCCGTTACAGCGACACCCGTGAATCTTAAGGCTGATGACGAGGCAACTAAGAGGCAACGGCGCGCTCAGTGTTGTAAATAATTGGACCAGCCCCAACCTACGGCTGACATGTACAAACTTCTTGCTCCAAAAGACGTTCTGGTCCGCCAAGACCTGCTTTCCGACAACGTCTTCTGGGAGCCACGAGGCTGTTCGCGTCCGGCATCCTCTTCTGATACGGATTTGTGCCTCGTGCAAGGCGGCATCTCGGCCGCGGCGCAAGTCGAACAACAAGGTGGTGGTTTAGATACCTGCGTGCTTATGTGTGCGGCATTATTACCAGAGAGATACGCTCCGATACCGAGAACGGGCTTCCACAGTCGAAGCTGGAGTCGGAGCGTCGCAGGAGGGTTGGCAAAACGATTGTGTTACATAGCACGCCGCCGCAGTGCAGGCTTCTTGCGGTGGCTCGGGGGGATCAACTTTATAAACAGGAGGAGAGACGCTCATTCACTTTCGAGGGCGCTAACTTGGCAGAGCGAGCCGATTTGGAATTTTGCTTGTTGCGCATTCCCATCTCCTCCAGCTCGACGGTGTTCTCCGGACTCCCCATCGTCTAGGCCATGAACCAGGTCGATTTACCACCCTCACGCCACCCCGCGGACATGGGACCGAACACCCGCGGGTCAGCTGCCAGTGCATTGCAGTCTGTTCAGCTTCAAAGGACGTCAAACCCGATCTTGGTTGAAGGCTGCAGTGCAGCCAGTACAAACTCAAGCTCCATCCGCCGGCTGAGTCGTAGGGTGCATGATAATTGATATTGCGGATATTGTCGTGTGTACTTGCTTGCATCAATCACGGAAATGACCAGTGGAATTGGTGGGGTCAGACTTGGGTCAGCGGGTCGCAATTGCTTGAAGGAGTTCCCAGAACAAGAACATCGCTGAGTTGAATATCTGCTCGAATTGTGCAACCTTTGGCTTACCGACCCCGCTCTACAGTGTATCGTCCCTATTCAATTCTAGGAAAAAAACACCATCGCGACGAGCAGATGCATCAACTGGTCAGTTGTCTCATAGCGACGGGATTCGGTAGGAAGCACGCCTTTACGCAAGTACGGAGGCACTATGACCTTCTCAACCCCGCGCCACCCGGTACGCATGAGAACTCTGCGACACAGCTTCTGTTCTGATCACTTGAGAGATGTTAGCTCCTTGGATGGACGCTGCCTTCGACCTGTGTTTCAATGGACTTATCATCCGTTCTCAGGGGCTGATACCTCCCGTCGACCCAACTGTCAGTGTCGCTCTTGGTCGCTTTCGCTCCCGTCCATGGTTTCATAATCCCTGGAGCGGACCTGGAATTGGATGCATTCAATGCCACCTGCGCGCCTACTCGACCCCGATCGAGGCTTCGTCTTGCGGGTATTTCTCCCATGGCTATCGACTCAAAGTTTCCCGGCATGCGAACCACATCGCGGATCGCAGCCACACGATTTGGGTAATCCAGATGCCATCAGCTGCTGCTGGTATCCCGAGCCGGCATTAGCGCCTACACATGCTCTAGCATGCCGTTCGAAGTCTTCGCATTACACCTTGGGAGCCGTCCTGGCCAGGGCATATATATTCCTTGCTCTACGACATGACGGCAGACCATCAGTCCTCCCCATCCTACCCCGCTTTCCTCTTCCTTGCTCAACTATGTCTCTCAAGGCTGCCCCCGGATTCTACAACCCCGCCGTACAGACCGTACAGGGAGCCAACAGCTTGACTTTTACCAGCCCGGGGATCGACACTACTCTCACCATCCCCGAGCTCTTCGAGTTCCACGCGAAGCACAGCGCGCAGCATCCTGTCTTCGTGTACGCTGACGACGAGGAGAAGGAGCATGTCATCCGCTTCCCGGAGGTGTACCGCGCCATCCGCAAGGCCGCCACCATCTCCTCCGGCCACTACGCCCGTCGGTCGGACTACTATACAGAGGCGCAGGTCGGCAAGAGCGAGAACGAGCCCCCGGTGATCGGTATTCTCGCGACTGCAGGTGCGCACACGTCCCACCCACCGTTTTCTGTTCTCCAGAGCCCCAAATGCACTAGTCTCACATGGGCGCCATCATTCTCATCCCAGACTCGATATCGTTCTACACGCTCGAGGCGGGCCTCATGTATCTCGGCCTGACCGCCTTCCCGATCTCCACGCGCAACTCGGCGATCGCGGTCGCGCATCTGGCCTCCAAGATCGGTGTGCGGCAGATGTACGTCAGCGCGGACCCCGCGATGCAGCGGCTCGCCCAGGAAGCAAACGAGCTCCTCGCAAAGGACGGGATTGAGTTCGAGGCGCTGCCGATGCCCAGTTTCGAGGACCTCTACGGTCCTGGAGGCGACGACGCGCTTGTCCCTATGGGGAAGGTCAGCCCGGATAAGACGTGCATCATCATCCATTCTTCTGGTGAGTCTGCGCTCGAGGTTGAATGGGGGGGAAATTGGTCCCGCCCGTTCCAACTAACGCTATCGTGGTGGCGCCGCTTATGCTGGGTGCTCTGGCAGGCTCCACTGCATTTCCGAAGCCAATCAAGTTCTTGGACAAGAACTTCAGGAAGTGGGGCACGTTCTTGTGTGAGTGCGGTCTGCGCGACCAGCTGGACGTCTCTCTGACAAAACTATGTGATGTCATGTAGACTTTGGTGAGGTCGACTTCTGTGGTGTGCGCGTCGGTGCGCAGCCAAACCCTATGTTCCGTACGTCGTGTCTCCCATTTGGCTTTGATACCGCTGGTTCTTTGGCAGAGGCTGAACGAATGTCTCAGACGTGATGGGCTCGCTCATGATGACATGGACGGTAGGCTGCCCATCTTATGTCATGGGCTCTGCTGATGAAATGTGTTTCAGCTCTACACTGGAGTCGTATGGACGATGTTCAAGCCCTGCACCCCACCAGTGGTGCCGACCCCGGAGGTCTTCCTCGACTCGGTCGTCGCGACGCGGTCGGAGATGATCTATGGCGTCCCAGCCTTCATCGAGGTGAGTACTCAGGAGGTTCCGGCCGCAGCCACAGCAGCCTCACACAAACATAGTCATGGGCGCGGAATCTCGACAACATGCCCAGGATCAAGACGCTCCGGGCGATGGTACGAAACTTCTTCCTTACGTTCCAACTTCCCGTGATCATGAAACCCACTCCGCGGCCGCTGATAGATCTATGCCGGCGCACCGATGAACAAGGAAATCGGAGACCGCCTTGCGGCAGAGGGCATCGCGCTCATCCCCTTCTATGGCACGTAAGTGTCACCACATCTTCCGTGGCATGTTTACGATCTGCCGCTAACGTTCAACCCTGCAGCACGGAGATCGGCGGTCCGATGATCAGCTTATGCTCTCGACTGGCGAGAAGGTGTGTGGAGCATGTCAGGCGCCATTCGGAAGTGCCGTCGGTTGTTGACTGCTGCTGCTTTCGCCAGACGAACCCCGCCCCGCTAGGTTTGTCATCTCCGGCACGAGAAGGAGAATTCGTGAGCTGACGTGAATGGCCTGGCATCCAACAGAGGCCATTTTGCTCCAGGATCCGGAGGTCCTTGCCTGCTTGATGTTCGGCCGTGGCCGCTTCCAGAACGGCATCCTCATCCAGCCCAAAGAGAGTTTCGACCCCTCCGATGAGGTCAAGTTGGAGGAGTACAGGAACAAGATTTGGTTTGTTGCCTTTCTACTTGCCCTCCCCCTGTGCGACTGACAGGACTGCCGCAGGCCGTCTATCGAGAAGATGAACGCCTTCGCTCCATCGCATTCTCGTATCTTCAAGGAGGTACGTAGTGTGCGAGAGCGACGGTTAAAATTGTTATTGTTTACTTATCATGTTCTCGCAGACGATCATGGTTACCAACCCCAACAAGCCTCTTGAATACACTGCGAAGGGCACACCCCGCCGGCAAATCTGCATCAAGGCCTACGCCGACGAGATCGACGCGCTGTACAAGCGCGTCGAGGAGTCGTCCCAGGTCGACCTCGCGCCCCCGCGGAACTGGACGCCCACGACCGTCCGCCAGTTCGTGGCGGACGTCGTGAAGAAGGTGACGAAGAACGACGCGATCAAGCCCGAGGACGACCTCTTCCTGCAGGGCTGCGACAGCCTGCAGGCGACGTGGATCCGCAACACGCTCATCCACGCGCTACGCTCGTCCTCGAGCGTGAACACGCACGACATCCCGCCCGGCTTCGTCTACGCACACCCGAGCGTCGCCGCGCTCTCCGCGTACCTGTCCAGCCTCTTTGCGGGCAAGACCTTCAACAAGGATGCGGAGCGTGCCGCGGGCATCGAGCGCATGCGCGCGCTGCTCGACCGCTACAGCGCCGGGCTCGAGCGCCGCTTCCCGGCGAAGGCGGCTGCCAACGGGCATGCGACCGGCAGCGTCGCGGGGGAGGTCGTGCTCGTTACGGGCACGACTGGCCGCCTTGGGTGCCACCTCCTCGCGCAGCTCCTGCAGCGGCCAGAAGTCGTTCATGTGTACGCGTTGAACCGCGAGTCTTCGGGGTCCGTGGAGGCACTTGAGAAGCGATCGCGGGAGGCATTCAAGCAATGGTGCCTGGACGACTCGCTGCTCTCTAGCGGACGCGTCTCGTTCCATGCTGTCGACCTCGCGAAGCCGGAGTTCGGCCTGGACCGGGCGTTGTACGACGAGGTAAGAAGCCTGATGGTGTTGCGTTGGACGTCGCCTGACTGTGGGGGTTCGCCAGATGCGGGCCAGCGTGACCCAGATCATTCACAACGGTGAGTTCTCGTTTCTGTTAGAAGCTCGCGAGCGGTCCTTGACGAGCATTCTTACAGCATGGCGGGTGGACTTCAACGTCACGCTCTTGTCGTTCGAGCCGCTCATCTCGGGTGCCCGGAACCTGATCGACCTCGCACTCAACTCTTCGCAGCCGGGCGGTCCCCGCGCGCTCTTCGTCAGCTCGATCTCCTCCATGCGGAGTAAGTCCCCCCTCTCTTCCTGCATGGAATGCGTCCTCATCGTATGGCCACCAGACCACCCCGGGTCTACACCAGGTATCGAGACCATCGAAGTCGGCCCCGAGATCGCCTACGGCGCGGGCTACAGCGAGAGCAAGTGGGTCACCGAGCAGCTCTTCCGGCGCGCAGCAGAGAAGACGGGCCTCCGCACGACCGCCGTGCGTGTCGGACAAGTCAGCGGCGACCAGAAGACGGGTGGGTGGAACACGACCGAGTGGGTCGCCGCCATCACCCGCGCGAGCAAGCGCCTGGGCTGCATCCCTGCGAAGAACGAGGTCAGCACGAAGCGTTCCATCAGTTCCCCTTGAGAAGACCTTTGCTAATCTGAATTGACATCCAGGACGTGTCGTGGGTCGCTGTGGACGTCGTCGCTGCCGCGCTGCAGGAGATGGTCTACAGCAACGAGCGTGCCCTGCACGTCGTCTCCCCTCGTCCGGTCCCGTGGAACACGGTATTCCTTCCCATCGGGGAGTACCTCGGTGTTCCCGCCGTGCCGTATGATGAGTGGGTCGCCCGTCTCGAGGAGGCAGCGCGGGCAGCGAGTGCCCTCCCGGGCGTCCAGAAACACGACGCCGCGCACAACCTCATCGGCTTCTTCAAGAGCGCGGGCATGGGTGGTGCCGGGGTTCCCTTGAGCACGGACAAGGCTGTCAAGGCTTCGAAGACCCTCGCGGAAGCGCGCCCGATTGGCCGCGAGGACGCTCTGAACTACGTGCGGTTCTGGGAGCAGGTCGGGCACCTCGACATCTGAGCGAGTGTGGCCGCTGCCGGCTTTGAATTGAGATTCCCGCTGCGCTCGCGGGTTGCGCACTCCACCACCATAGACGTAGATAGCATTAACTGCCATGTGTAATTTTCCGCATTAGACAGGAATGGTTACTTTCGACATCAAACGCCGACTGTGTGACCCTGAATTGAATCTTGGCAGGCCTTCCGTCTTCCTTGTCATCATGACCACCACCCCTCCATTTAAGACCTCAACCGTATACGATGTCGAGTTTGAGCTTCAGCTAAAATACGATCAGTCTCACGGGCGACGTCGACCACAAACACGACAGGCACAACAGATGTTTCGGAATCAGGGAAACAGCCAGGAAATGAGGAGGGAATTGTCAAGTTTCTGAGGAGTTTCCGGGGTGATTCGTAGATGGGGAAACTTGGTGTTTCCTTTGTGTTTTCACAGAGTTTCCGGAGACCAGAAACGACCCAAGGTGTTTCCACAAAGGGGAAATTCCCAGGAAACGGACCAGAAACAGGCTGGATTGTCCGGAAACACAATGTTTTTTTTCCTGTTTCTGACTCATTTCCTCGAGATTTCCCTTCTCTGGAAACACCTCACCTGTTTCCGATGCCCGAAAACGCCTGAGAAACACCCAGGAAACTTGTCGTTTCCCGGACACATAAACACCCTGAAAATGACCGAGAAACTTGAAATTTCCGTACACGTTTCCATCCTGTTTGCAAACGCTCGAAACATCCACCTCGCCTGTCGTGAAACGAGTTGCTGCCGCTGAGCCCGGATTTTGCCTGGCATCGATGCTCCACGTGACACTCGCGTCGCGTGTCTGCCGCGTCGTTCGAAGCGGTCACTCGGCAGCCACCGAGGCTTGACCATCACCAGTGACCACCATCCCCATCAACTTGAACCCCAACCTCAACTTCACGAGACACATCTTCTAGAGCAGCATAAATGGATTACGACTACGACGAAGAATTCAGGAGGTCAAGACTCCGAACGCACTATCGCCTTGAACTTGTCTGGTTCTAACTTTTCAACCTCAGAGCACTAGAACTAAGCAAGCGAGAGTTTGAAGCCAGCCAAGCTCCTTCTCGCGCTACTGAGATCATCGATGTCGACGAGGAGGACGACGATGAAGCTCAATTTCAGGCCGACATACAGCGCGCGATCAAAGAGTCTGAACAACAGACGGAAGCGAAAACCAGCGATAGACAACACAAAGCCTCTTCGTCAGTGTCAGCGTCGGCCCCGAAGCCCCAAGCCTCTTCGTCCATGATGTCCGAAAGAGCCCAGATGGAAAAAGAACGCCTAGAACGTCTCAAGAGACGTCGACCGGACCTCCACCAGCAAGTCAACACGATCGTCCTCGACGACGACTCCGACGAAGAAGAGCATGCTCGCGGCGCGAAAAGGCAGCACATCTCCTCCTCTTCATCTTCCGTGGCACGTCGTGCCAACACGCGTACTTCTCCTTCGTCTAGCACCGCCACCACCGCTGCGTCGAGCAGGAGCGCAAGCAGACCTGCAAATGCTGCAGCAGGAAGTAGCCACACTCCAGAGATCTTCTGGGATGGCGAGCTGCGCCAGACGGCCAACCGCCACGTCATTCCCGCGAAGGACAAGCGGCCATTGTTCAGGCTTTCTGAAATCCTCTCTCCGGTCAGTCTCGGCAACAAAAGGAGGACTCGCCACAATTGTTGATAAGTTAGTTTGCGTTGCACAGAAGGAGGAGATCGAGTTCGCGATCATTTCAGCCTATTGCTGGAGTTATTCCTTCGTGTACAAACTCATGGATCGCAAGACTCCTGTCATCGCAGTGGACCACAGCACAACAGGCGAGTCCTATCACATGGTCGCTGTCTCTCACTCATTCACACCCTCCTTTCAGGCGACGCGTCCATCAAGGCGGTCCTGCCAAATTGGTTACGGGCGACGCCCTTCCTCCGTGGTGGGTACGGGTGCATGCACATGAAAGTGAGTATAGTCGCCAACTTGCAAACGGTGCTGACGTGGAGGATCAAAACATAGTTCATGTTGGTGAGCAGAACTTACGCTCCCCTAAGACGACCCTGTTCTGATGAACACGTAGCTGTTCTTCCGAACGGGACGGCTACGCATCGTAATCTCTACGGCCAATCTCGTCGATTACGACTGGCGCGACATTGAGAACGTATGTGTCGCTTCCCATGCTCATCGGATGAGGAGGAGAAGTCCTAACTTATTCCCCTCCCCGCGAAAAAAATAGACGGTCTGGGTCCAAGACGTCCCAAAACGTCCGTCGCCAGTCAGAGCGGACCCGAAAGTGGAAGACTTTGCCTCCGCGATGGTCCGCGTTCTCCACGGGGTCAACGTCGCCCCCGCCCTCGTCAACTTCCTCAAGAACGAGGTGCGTCGTTTCCCCGTCATCGTCATCAGTGTGGCACCCATGGCTCAACATCGCTGGCATCGGCAGCACCCCAACCTCCCACTCCAGCGCCTCGAGGACCTCCGCACGAAATGGGACTTCTCGCGCGTCAAGGCGCGCCTCGTCCCGTCCATCGCCGGCAAGCACGAGGGCTGGCCGAAGGTCATCCTCGCAGGCCATACGCGCCTGATGAAGGCGCTCAAGGACATGGGCGCGGAGGCGGCGAAGCACAAGGACAAGGAGCTCGTGCTCGAGTGCCAGGGCTCGTCGATCGGCGCGTACGGCACCGCGTGGCTGAACGAGTTCTACTGCTCCGCGCGCGGCGAGTCCGCACAGGGGTGGCTGGACAAGCCCAGGGCGCGCCGCGCGAAGCTGCCGCCCCCGCCGATCCGCATCCTGTTTCCAACGGCGCAGTACGTGCGCGAGAGCGTGCTCGGGGAGCAGGGCGGCGGCACGATGTTCTGCAGGCGGGCCCAGTGGGAGGGGAAGAACTTTCCGCGCGAGCTGTTCCACCAGACGCGGAGCAGGCGCGGGCGCGTGCTCATGCACTCGAAGGTGCGTTGTTACTTGCGAACCCCGTCGGTTGGTCGGTGCTGACGGCCACAGATGGTCCTCGGGACATTCCACGACAAGCCGAGCGGACCGAGGGGGCGACAGCGGACACTAACGGACAGCGAGGACGAGGTCGAGAGTAGCGGCGAGGCAAGAGGGGACGGGAAGCCGCTCGCGGGATGGGTCTACGTTGGCTCGCACAACTTCACGCCGTCTGCATGGGGCACCCTGTCGGGATCTGGGTTCAACCCGACGCTGAACGTAAGTGCATGTGGGTCGCTTTTGAGAAATGCGCTACTGTTGACTCCTGTCACCTCGCATCCACTGTTAGATTACGAACTACGAGCTGGGGATTCTGCTCCCGCTTCACAGTCAGGAGGAGATCGACAGTGTGGCGTGTTGGGAACGCCCGCCGCAGAAGTATGTCATTGGGCGCGACGAGCCCTGGGTACGTCGTCCCGACCATCTATTGACTCATTATCTTTTGACTCTGACGCGTGGTTCGTTCTTAGATCCAATCAGAATCGCCAGCTTTCGTGGCGGATGCGTAGTAGACGATGCCCGTCACCGTGTCATGCTTCGCTGGTGTCGGTTTCGACGTACGTGCATACCGACAGACAGTAGATTCTTGTGGGTTTCAATATAGAGACGGTATTGACGGGCTGTCCTCATCACAATTGCCACCGATCAACAGCCTGAGGACAGATAGTGCCTAGTAAGTAAATACAGTAGTAAGAACGGAGGGTATGTTTGGTGCTTCTCGAACGCCGATCCCATTCTGTACGCTATTTCATCCCGCAGTCTTCCGAGTATGTACTTTAGGCCATATTTCTGCCCACCAACGACCCGTCTTCAGCCCGCCACATCAACGGGCCCCGTGAGCTGAAGGCAGAGGATAGGAGGTATCGACTACAGGACGAGAAGCACGGCGCCATCGACTGCGCCCACCCACGCTCGAGGTTCGACTTCCTCTCCGAGACCAGCAGTTTGAGGAGGTAGCTAGCGGCGACATCCCAGACTTCGACTACCGTGGCCGTCTTGTTGAGCATCACCAACAGGTGCTGACTGTCCGTCGGGAATGCAACGCTCAAGCCCCCAGATATGCCGCCGGTACCATTGCTAGCCAGTCGCAGATCGAGGCTGAGGAGCAGCGTCGCGTGGCCGACGTCCCATATATGCACTTGAAACTCGTTGCTCAGAACGACCATTCGCGTGCTTTCCGCGTTGAAGGCGACCTGGCGGCCGTAATAGTTGTCCCGGGGCCCGGATATTTCCGCGGCTCCATCTGAGACATCTGAGAGGATGGTGTGTTCGGTGAGGAGCCCTCCTTCGCCGACCCTCCAGATCGTCCACCGGCAGCCATATTCGGACCCGCGCGCAGGGTACGACGCGGCCAACCAGCGGTCATCTGGGGAAAACCGGAGTGCAGGGCGACATGACTCGTCAAGTTGTTTCACTCCGAGTCTCCGACTCGTCACGGAACTTCGGTGGCTCGCCGAGGGCTGGATGATGTCCGAGACCCCATAGGTTCTGATCTGTTGGTAGGTCGAGGGATCGTATGTAGAGAGTGTTCCGGTCCGAGTCTTCAAGACAATGCAGCGAGACGACCAGGCGGCGGCGACGAGGCCCGAGTCCGAGTCGCATGTGATCGTCGTGACGCGGCTGTGTTGCCTCACATTCCACACATGGGTGACAGCCCCGTCGCTCGCCGTCGGGGGAGAATACGAGGTCGGAGATATTGCCGGCAGACAGTGGGAAAAAAGGAGGCATGCGCCAGGTTTGGAGTGAGATATTATTGAGCGTCGTGTCCCAAAGGACCGCACCCCGGGAGACCGACGTTGCCACCCATCTTCTGTCCGAAGACACAGCGATACACTCTGCTTGAAGTTTTTCATCGAAAAGTGTCGCTACAGTAACCCCTCCACTCGGCACTGTATGCCATCCATATCGTTCCAGTTGATAGAGCTACGCACTATCACGACGGGCACCGCCCGAAATCGTCTTGGGGAAAAATCGTGGCATTTTCCCGGATAGCCCTACCTGTTCGGTGCTTTCCGCGGAGAGATATATTCAGCCTTTGTATTGCAAGGCATATTATGGATGAGGTTTGTTTACCTTTCGCGCCACCGGGGGAAACACTTGATAAAGGTGATGTTCGCCACCACTTTCCCTTCATCTTATGCGGGAAAGTTGTTCTCTTCCATGCGTTTTCCTGCCTTCAGTCAAAGATGTCCTTTCACTGCTCAAGGAACCCGCGAAAAAGGCATGGCGAAGTTACACTATTGCCCAAATTTGAATCCACGCCAATTCTTCCATAAAGGTAGGGCTATCCGGGAAAATGACACGAATTTCCCGCAGCGGGTTTGCCGGCCGTGCCCGTGTATCGTCATTAAGATTGGGATAGACCACTTGCGGGGACAGTCCCGTTTTGTACAGCTTGACGAAATTTGTCATGAATGAAATCGCGTCGGCTGCGGTGCGACTTGGACACTGGGAGTACTTCCAGCGAGGCGAACTTGCACCCCCGTCGACATTTATTGTGAATGATTTTAACTTCAGTCGAAGAATCGCCGCCGTTAGACCACTAGCGTCTTCAGCCGAGAGCGCTGGCAGCTTTAAAGGACCAGAAACATTGATTAGGAGTGTGTTGATTTGCGGGATGTCAGCGCCATCCAGTGCTTTCGTCGTCACGATCCAGTTTTTCTCATATGCGTAAAACATTGCCTTCCCGCCGTAGTAGGCGATCCCAAATGTCAAGGAGTTGAGCTTCGACATACGAGGCAAAACAGGTCCTAACTTATGGTCTACTTATAAGCAGTGCTTCCTATGTGCTTAGAACAGATTTCTCACCATCGACAATGTTGGAACTTGGACTATCCGACTATAGGTCTGTTGATGCCATGGTCAAGCTTTCGAGAGTAGATGCATTGCTGTCTAGTAGTGTACGCAGCACATCTTGACAAACATGCCGCATCTACACACGGAAATAGATGAGGAAGTGCGCAAAGTATTATCTAGTACTAAACTCACAAACAAGGTCGATAGATGCAGCTCGCTGAGGCTTCGAGGTTTCGGCCTTCCTGGGTCCAAGCTATCCGGTCGATGGAAGTCGATGGTGTCGCATCGCAGATGCGTCAATCAAGTGAACGACGTGATGAAACGCAAGAATTCGTTTCTCGAAACGAAATTCAAGGCCTTCAGATGCAGATCCACGATGGGTGAAGACGTACGGAGCTGCGCAAGTGTTGTTGAGTGGTAACAGAGCGGCTTCTTGTTGCTCTCCTTTGACGGGACATTTTGAAGTGCCCATATTTGCAGTTGAGGAAGGCGCGACAAGATGGGGATGGGGAAAGTCCCTACAAGACAAGTTGGCCGCTTCTCTGTGACGGCCGGTGCCATGGTTATTGAACGGAGCAATGTTCGGTATTCCGGATGAGAATCAAGCAAGCCACAAAAGGAATAGATGTCTCTTGCGTCGAGATGCGGACGGCTGAGAGGAGATGGAACCGGCTGCGGGGCAGCCAGTCACGGCAGGTTAATGCACATTGTGAGGTGTGGAGTAAGGAGTATCATTGGTGGTAGCGGACTGTATTCCTGCAACTTGCCGTCGGACGAGAAAGGGCCACACAGCTGTTGCCCAGCAGCTCTACCAAGGTTCCTATGATCACAGACAGCCTAAGTGTGAGAGTCGGCGAGGCAAACAAGGCCAAATCTCCGGGTTTTCCGGGGGCGGCAAGGGACCGCCTTAGCGTATTATTATCGACCTCGTCCTCGAGGCTCCAGCTTTCTTCTGCCCTTGACACCCTCCTTCCAGCCGTCTCCCTCCCGCTCTTTCTCCCCGCCGTCCTCTCCACGAGCACCTTCTACACCAGTACTTGCATCCTTATTAGACCACACGCCTTGCTCGCACTCTTACTTTCGAATCGACGTCCAAATGTTGACATACGGCCCCTGCAACCTCTTTGCCCTCTTCCTCGCATCGTGTCTCCTGCCAACCCTCGCCAACTGTGAGTATCTTTCCTCGGCCTATTCATGCAGCACGTGCACTCCGGGAAGAGGTGCAGACTGACGATCTGACGCTGCCCTGCAGCGTACTTCGTAATCAACACACCCGCGACCGGCGTGCAGTGGTCTAACGATGCCGTGAACCCCATTACCTGGACGAAGGGTCTCCTGGACGGAGTCACCAGCGTGGACGTCGAGCTCGCACGCATGAACGAGGACGGCATCATCTTCGTCGCCCGAGACGGTACGTCCCCCTCCCCTTCCCCCCATCCAACGCACAGCCTCCCTCATCCCTCATCCCCCGAACACAAACGAAACAGTCCCGACCCCGACGTCGAACGGCGCGCTCAACCTCTTCCTGAGCAACGTCCCCGCGGGCGACGACTACTACCTGCTCTTCATCAACTCGACACACGGCGTCATGTACGCCACCTCGCAGCGCTTCGCCATCGCCGACACCGGCAACGGCTCCGTCCCCACCCCCGCGTCCGCCGCCACCGTCACCGTCTCTGGCGGGCCCAACCCCACCGTCGGCTTCGCGACCACCTTCCCCGCGTCCGCGAACGGCGTCGCCGCGCCCGGCTGGCGCGCCGTCGAGGGCGCACGCACGCAGCTGGGCTTGGTCGCTGGCGTCATGGCCGCGTGCGTGTTCGGCGGCGCGATCGCGGTGCTGTAAAGTTCGCGTTTCGAGCTGGGTGGGCTTTGGAGGGGCGTGGTGGCGTGCAGTCGCGCGACGCTGGAGGATGCGGTGCGCGATAAGGCCCCGCCCCGCCCACCGAGAGGAGAGAGAACGGCGGACGGGGGACGGGATACGGACATGGGCGTGAGCCTGTCGGCAAATGGCTGAGGTGCGCCTAACATACTACTTATACCGACCTATTTTACCTTGGGGACTGTGGGCTATATCCTACTTGGTGTGTTCTCGGGGCGCTGCCATGGACTACGAATAAGCAATGCAGTGCGATTGTGCAGTTACAGACCCAGGAGGGCGCATTGCCAGTGGCCACCCGCGCTGAAGCTGCTGGTTCTCGCCTCATCGCTGCCTTGCCTCGCACCGTGAATGTCGGAACCACGAATGTCTGACGCAAGCCTCCGATATCCCCTTCACCCCCGCCCGAACCCTGCAAAAGGTGCACGCCTGTGCAAAACAGCGCGGGTCGGAGGAGCTCGTTTAACCACCGCTTGATTGCAACGCCTACGAGCTAAATCTCAGGGCGGCGTGTCATCGAGTTCGGGCTCGTCTCAGGACGGGGCAGCGCTCGTCGGCAACTGTGAGTCCGCCGGGCCCGTACGTGACGCTCACGACGGTCGAAACAAAAAGCCCATCGTGGATCCGTCCTGAGGCAGATCATGGTCGAACCCCCGAGCCAGGTTTGGGACCGACGTGTATCTATAGTCTAATGTCAGACGGCACACCGGCCTTCAGCGGGTTCCGGCTTATCGCGAGCGGTGTGTCATTGTCCTGGAAACACTCCCCCCCTCCCCTCTCCCCCGCCGCAGTGGTCATGGTTCCAGTTCCTTCTGGCATTCTCTGCTGCAGTAATTCGCGAGACGACGCACGGTGAGAGCGAGGAGTGGTAGCTGACTCCACTGGGTAGTACGACAACGTGTTTCTACATAATATAGTGGCCCTTGACTGAAATCAGGACTGACGTAATGTCGAAGTGTGGCTTGGTCGGGAGGTGTCTTGTAGATGACGTTGACCGAGATACACATCATATATCAACGAAAGAAAGGGATTGCAGACTCAGTTCTATCTAAACAATAGGTACACGTCATCGCGCTGCGCACCACAGGCCCCAGTAAGTGTAATTTGAAGCACTTAATCGTACCACCGCTCACGGAGCTTCCTCCGCGCGACGATCGGCTTCACGACGACGATCGCGAGCGCGAGGCCGGCGATGGTGACGACGAGCTGCGCCTTGTTGAAGCTCTCGCTGAGCACGTCGAACGTGTTCGACGGCGCGACGCGCGTGAAGAACATGTCCAGCCCGTACGCGAACACGAGCGACGTCGACTCGAGCAGTGCGGGCGACGTGATGATCTTCCGCGTTTTGGCGACCTGAAGTTATACGGTGGACGGCTTAATACCGTGCACGTCTGAAACCAAGCACATATGGACACACCTGGTATTGGTGCGAGAGGACTCGTTTAGGGTCGTCAGGGAGTACTGCGTCGTACTGAATGAGCCACTCCTCGGACTCCTCAGCAGTCGGCTTGTGTTTTGGACGTCTTGGGTCGAGGAACCGGCGGGGGAAGGACTGGATCTGGCCGTTCTCGTTGGCGACTGCGGGACATGTGAACAACGCGGTGTGCCATACGCTCGAGACACTTACCAATGATGTCCTTGACAGATATGCCGTAGCTCGTCGACGTGGGGGCGAGCGCGCGGATGCCTCGAGGGAAGACAAACGCCTGCTCGTACACGCTGACGTCCGCCGTGCCGTTCGACAGCGATGACATGTCGGAACTGCAGCCCCCACCATCAGCGCGCCGATCATGGGGTTGGCGAGGCCACACGTACCTCTTGCGCTTGTCATCGATGCCCCTCCCCTCGTAGAGCTCGACAGAAACGACGCGGTATCCCTTCGCCTGGTTGACCCCGACATCGTCGTCATAGTAGTGATACACCAGCCAGTTCTCGACCAGGACAGCCTTGACGTCGCATCTGCCACGCACGGAGGGCACAGCCGCCTCGTACAGGATCGTGCCCTTCGCGCCGTCGACCAAGTACACCCCACACGTCGCCCTGTCGCTCGGCGGCGCCGTCGCCGGCGGACCCGTGAGGACGCCCACGACGTTCGGGTTCAGGTACTTGTACAGCGTCGTGCGGTTGCCCAGCACCTTCCCCAGCGACGCGACGGGGTCCCCGGGGCGCGCGAAGAGCGCGAGGACATCCTGATCAGCGGGGAACGGCAGCGACCATGCCGGGTACGCGACGTGCCTCCCGGTGAACTCGAGCTCCTCGGGGACCTGGTGCCCGATAAGGCGGCGCTGGCCGGGCTGCCCGCCTCGGAGCGGGATGCGGAGCGAGGTGGCCATCTCCTTGAACGCCTCCTTGGCCGCGTCCGTCTCCGGATAGAGGTGCACCTGGAGGAACTCGTCGAGGAGGACGACCGTGCGGCCGCCGCCGAGCTTGAGCAGGAACGCCTCGACGAGGGGCCCCGCGATCGCGTCCTCGCCCTGCAGGAGGTCGCCGGCCGCACTCGGCGACCCCGCACGCGCGTCCTCGCCAGTCAGGGCGTCGACGTGGAAGACAACGGTATCAACGAGACCCTGCGCGTTCGACGTGAGACGGGGGGGCGCTCACATTCTAACGGTGAAAAAAAGGAACTGTGCTTACGTTGTTTGCCTTCCGCTGGGCCACCAGCACGACCTGCGGCGCCTCCCCGTCAGCCACGGTGCGCGTGACGAACATCTTCGCGGGGACGACCTGGCCGCCGACCTTCGCCGCCCACCCGAGCCCGAAGAGACGGCTCCAGAGCACCGCGCCGTTCGCGGAGTCAATCCCGTACAGCTTGCCGTACGGCGTCGCGGCCACGATGACCTTGCGGAAGCCGAACGCGTCGCGCGAAAGGGGCTCGCTCGCGTTCGCATCCGCGGGCGGGGCCACGGACGCGCTGACGGACGCGTACGAGCCCGTCACGAAGCGGCGCACAAAGTTCGCTGCATATTGCGGGAAGCCCTGCGCAGCAAACCAAAGCGAAAAAAAAAGACCAGCCTGGGATCAGCCTGCGAATCCGAATGCAGAGCGGGATCCGAGGGGGATCGCGCACAGCCCCCCACAGTACGTACCTTGGCATCGAGAAGCTGGCGGACGACACGCGCCCCAAACGTTTCCTGCTCGCTCTCGCCCTGGGAGGCAGACTTCCGTTCCGGGAGCTCGACAAGCTCGGCGACGCCGATGTCGGCGAGTCCCTCCTCGCGTACCCACTGCAGCTGGTCTTGCTGCCACATCTGGACCGCGCCAGTGCTCGTGGTCACGAGGAGCCTGGCGAGGACTCTGTACTGCTCAGGATTGGCAGCCTCGAGTGCGACCTGCTGGGCCGTTAGAAAGGCACTACGGGAAATAGGAGAGGACCCTCGTACGTGTTGGATGATGCCGTGCTCTCCTGTCTTGAACGGGAACGTATAGCCCGTAACAAGCCCCTTCTCATCCGCAAGGTGGGGCGCAAGGACGTGTGCAGACATGGTCTGAACGCCAATCAGTAACGCAGTCCCCTACAAAGCGGCAGAACACCCACCTTCATGGTGTGTGTCCAAAACACGCGTGCGATGTAGGGGTTCCCATCGACGTCCAAGCCGCCCGAGTAAATGGAGTCAGTGCGCGAGGGCGACGTGGACTAATGGAACGCGGTGAACACACGGGCACCGAGAGACGGGGAGGGGAGGACACGACGCACCGAATCGGAGTACTCCCAAATTGCCTTCAGGCCCTCTGAGGTGAGTTTCATGACCCGGCCAGAGCCGTCCTCGGCGATGGCAACGAACTGGCCGTGTTCGGAAAGCCCAACGTCCACGATCTTCTTGTAGACTGCACCCTTGACCGCCGCAGGCTTCCCCTTCAGTTCCGGCGAAAGTTCGAGGGCCTTGACCTTGCCCTGCTCGAGCCAGATGACGTGCGGCGCGGTCTGGGGCGCCTTCAGGTCACTGAGAATGAATGCCTCCGATAAGCCGGTGGAGATGCTCGAAGGAATGTGGCCCGAGTGGATGGCCTCGCCGGTCTCCGTGGAGAGCGACGTAATATGCAGCGTGTACGACGAGAGGGACTTCGCGAGCCCGAGAAGGTACACTGTCGAAGGCGTCGCGAAGACCTTAGCGTATACGACAAGGGAACTGGGTTCAGCAGAATCAGCGCAATCACCGTCCGCGATAAACGGAGAACCTTACGTCTGGTCTGGAGCTGTCCACCCCCACTTGACCTCACCGCTGTGGCGGTCGATGCGGCGGAGCGTGTGGCCATTGGTGAGTACGTAGACGTCTCTCCCGTTCTCGTTGGCTCTGAAACCCACGGCGGTTCCCAGTGACTCGGGCTCTTGCAAGCGACCTGCTTGGGGATCGTGGAGCCGCCGTTCTAGGATTAAATCCCCCGATTGGGAATCGAACACACGGAAGTAAGCACCCCCGGGCCCCGAAAGAGAAACGACAACTGTTAATAGGAAATTAGTTATGACGCTCTTCACTTCGCATTAGGGGATGAACCCCTAGACGAAGATGAGACGAGGCAAAGGCAGGACGGCTTTCGAATCGGCGCTGGAGTTAAGCGACATTTATACTGAAACGCCAGTGAACGGTGTCGCTCAAAATGAATAGAGGGAAGCAATGTGCCGTGACTGTTCTGGCCTTGAATTTACCAGACCGTGGGCACAACGAAGGTTTTGCTATCCTCGGGTAAATGATCATACCACTACCTGCACCCCTCCTCGAGCTAACGCTACTGCCAGGAGGTCGCACAATGGCAAATTCATGGTCTTGTGATAGCGCACTGCGATATTTGCAACATGAATACGAACGCGTGAGAGGGAGTGTGGATCCGTATGAAAGGCATCTCGGGCGAGATCAACGTTTAGAACTTCGAGCGAGTTGAGGTCAGTCAAGCTGATCTCGGTTGGTGTTCGATGAATAAGTGACCTCGCACCACCCATAACCTGAAGTCGACCGCTCGCGATGCTCGCGGGCGACACAGTAAGCGCCGAAATATGTTCTCCGCTTGTTCCAGCGAACGTACACACCGCGCTGGACGGACTTTAGCAGTATCGTATCTAATGGCCAAGCTTATGTTCGCAAGGAGGGCTCAACCCAGCTCAGAACTTGGGCCCTCAACCATTCAAATATGTGCCTCTAGGAACGGACTAAGTAGTGCCATATTTGTGCTCCAGATGCCAAGCGCGCGATTCTTGACTGGGATAGAGACTCGAGAAGAGAACAACTATATGTATGGAACTCACCATCGTTATCCTGCCTGAACCTAACAATCCGGTCATCGTCGTCAAAGATATATCGCCATGCTATACTTGATCGCGTTGAAGCCTGAGCCATGCGCAACACGACACGATGAGTTACTCACCTATAGACCCGTTCGCAGAGTGAAGCGCAGCGAGGACGTTGCTATATGTCGCTGTCAGGACCACACTGCTCGTTTGTCCGTCCTGAAACCTCCTCCTGTGGAAGACCGGGGCAGCGGAATCGGATAGCACGAGGGGTACGCCAACGAGAGGTTTGTGCCAGTCTGTCACGCCAGCTTCATACGAATGGAGGGCGTGTGCACATGTCGTCCATAGCCATAGCAGTAGAAATAAGTGCCGCATGAGCTTGGACGATACCGGGAAGGAGAGGAGGAGGAGGAAGATGAGGACGCCGACGCGTTCGACGGCCACGCCAACCGAACGTCATGCGCGCTAATGCGCATGGGCTGTGGGCGCTCAGAAACCAGTAACTGGGAGCAAAGCGCCCATTCCAAGTTACCGAGATTAATCGGACACTACTGATTGTACCCCGGCTTCTCTGCACAACAAGTTTTAAAAGAGTGTGTGGCTTGTAGACCCTAGTCCTGGCGGGAACGTGAACACTGATCTCTCAGAAAAAGAGCTGGAACTTCCTTCCAAGCCAAGTGTCGCTGGCAATCAATACTGCCTCCAATGCGACGACGTTTCAAGGACTATTACATGCCTCAAAGATGTCTTCCGGGATCTGCGCCTCCAGAGCCTCGATGAAAGTATCGAGCGGGATCCACTCGAACCCCGGCACCACTGTCCCCTCGTGGAAAACGCGCACAAACAGCTCCTCCTCGTCCGATTTCCAGACCTGACACAATGCCCATCATCAGTATGCCAACCGAGACAGCCAACCGGGAGCCAAACCGACCTCCATGACGATCTCGGACCCAAGGGCGGGCCACCGGAGCGGCGCGAGCTTGCCAAACCCGAGCGCAGACGCGACGCGGACCATCGTCCCGTCATGTCCGACGTAGAAGCGCAGTCTGAATCGCTCGCTCCCGTCCCTGAACAGCCGGAAGTTCTGCGCGAGCTCCTGCAGGAACACCCCGACAGTCAGCTGGTTGTACGCCGTCGCGTTCTCCGCAGCGTTCCAGATATAGCTGCCGCCGCCGTTCGCGGCCGAGGGCAGAACGTTGACAGGCAGAAGAAGGAGCAGTAGCAGCAGCAGCTTCGGTGAGCACGAGTATACGTCATCCCGCGCGGGGGAAGGGGAGGATCGACGTACTTGTACTCGAAGTCGCCGATGGCGAACACGCTCGCGGCGTCCGCGGCGGACACGCAGCCCCCCGTCGCGTTACACGGGAGCGGGTGCCCGTGGCACGTCCGTGACGTGAACGTGTCGAAGAAGTGATCATCTGTGCGTGGCCGGCCGGCGGGGAGGCGTACGGGCACGGGAGGTCAGACTATGGTTCCTTTGTGGCGGCAGCTCCTAGACTCCAGCCCCCCGATCTCAGGGCCCGGCGGCGGATCCGGAGAGGGGGAGCGGATGGAAGTCGAGAAGAGCCATATTACGGCAAGAACTCACACCAGGAAGCCCAGTCCGCAAGCCCGGCTGTGCCGAGCGTGGCATCGAGCCTGGCCTTCAGGGCCGCGTTCTGCGCGAGGTGCGCGGTCCAGGCGGGCACGGACTGGTACGCGTCGCGGATGGCGTTCGCTTTCGGGCAGGGGTAGTTCGGCGGGATTGAGTCAATCTGTAGAAAGAAAGGCGGTGTTAGAAACGGCGGAAACACAGGGATTGAATGGGCAAAGAAATGCACGTAGCCGCGTGTTCGTCGGCATGGACATTATGAGAGCTCCGGGTCCCCCCTCTCTGGCTTGGACACCATGGGGTTCACACGTGATTCCTGTGTTTGCTTCTACTCTACATTGGAAGCAGGCGGGACGGTGCCTTTCGTGCCAACCACTTAGGGGTTAAAAGGCATGCCCTAAGCGACGCCGACATGCAAGGGCCCTGCTGCAGAACTTCGCTTGGGCATCACACGTCCTACTTACTCACCGGCGAAGGCTGTGTGGTGACCGGGAACGCCTTGGACACGAACACAGGGTCCATGCCGGCAATGAAACCACCGGCGACCTGCATCGTTCTGGTCTCGACGGACGTTCGAATGAAGATGTCCCCTTCGTTGACAGACTCTAGGAACCCGAGCTCGCCACCATATACACCCCAGAAATCCTGACAAGAGAAGTATCAGTTTCCGGGGGGCGGACCGGAGAAGGATAAGTGACTTTGATTGCGGGACGGTACCTTGCCGTGTGCCGTGGAGTCAAGGAGACCCTCGTGTGTCAGCTGGCCCTCGTCGCAGGTGCCGTTCCAAAAGAGCGAACGGAACGGGTGCCAGGACGGCACGTCGGTGTTGTGGAAAATCTGGGCTGAGGGGCTTCCTCCGCCATAGCTGAATTGGGGGAAGTCCGCGCAGTTCCAGGGGACGACGTTCAGCTCGTTCTCCTGTGGATACAAATTATCCGGTGTTCGCTTCATCGTGAAGGGAGTTCAGTCAGCCTATGACAAGCTTCGGGTCCATCACCGTCGACGCACCTTGTGGTGGCGTATGACCGCGTTCATGTAGACCAACTTCGCCTGGGGCGCGTTGGCTGGCCTGGCGTAATGCCTGGTGTTGACGTGCGGTGCATTGCAGTAGTTGTATGTGTTCCACGGAAGATGGGCGGGGGTCATCGACGAATTATAGACACCGTCCCGAGACGACATGGTGTCAGACTGGCTAGTAGCGGACCCCGCCAAACAAAATAGGACAGGGATGTGCAAGCGCCATGTCACGTAGCCACTCATGGTCGACAAGGCAGAGCGCAACCAGAGGAGGGCGTATCCAAACATTTATACAGTTTCGACGAAGCGAACAGCGAACGTGCGTGAGCCTGCCGTGCTCTCTATGAACATGGGCCTGGTCAGGTGCTGATCATAATGGAAGTCGTAGCCGCTATCGCCGTTAACGTCGAAGGTGGGTTGTAGAGCTGCCAGAGACCCGCCCCAGCGTCGATGAGTTGGAACCACAAGTTCAAGTTGCTTCAGACGAGACGTTTGCATTGGCACCCCGAAATATTACGCAGTGATGTATGTCGAGTGGACTACAAGCTCTCATAATTTGTTTGATCTCCGATATGGATGGATTTCAGCCCCCGCTCGGGCCCAAGCATCAATCGCGCCGGGCCGGAGCCTCTTGTCCTGAACCTGCATGTCCGCTTCCCCGCCCTAGCTTGATTCTCAAAGCAAAACACCTGATCTTACGGCTGTCTTACTTCTCTCGCTGACCTGAATGCCCGAAATTTCAATTCGAAAGCGGCCCCGGACGGAGGCCGTAGTCACCCAGCGCAAATTCTTCAAGAAAACGGCAAGGGGCAAGGTCATCAAGGGTACGTCCCGACTGTCGCTTCGATGTTCATCTCCGTAACCAATGTGATCCTCCTAGTTCTTCGCGAACGGTATCTCCGCGACGATGTTGCATGTGGTATCCACAGCTGCAGCCTCTGCGCGAGTCAGAGCCAGGACGCAGTATTGCCCTCTTCGGGATCTCTGGACCACCCTTCGTTTCCTGCCGGTCATTTCGTGTTGCCAGATACGAACGTATTCCTTTCCCAGGTCAGTCTACCCTGATTTTCATTTAACACCTGTATATATATCCAGACCCATAGCTGGGTAACGGGATTACTGCTTTTGTGCGAGCTTCCTCCCGATAACTCACATACCGCCGGTATTCAGATGGACTTAATGGAATCGCCGAAATTCAGTCCCCCGATGATTCTGCTCCAGACCGTTATGGAGGAAGTTAGGCACCGCTCGCTACCATTATACAATCGCTTGAAGGCCCTGGTGAAAGCAGACGACAAGAATATTTGGGTCTTCTACAACGAATATCGTTCGTGAGTGTCGCGGAAAGCGGCTATTACCAAACATACCGATAGTCGCACTCCAGAGAAACGGCCATAGTACGCGAGGAGGCTGAGTCACCAAATGACCGGAATGATAGAGGTACTTTGGCCCCCAGCACCCTACTCGTGCTGCACTAAGCGGCGTTCTCTGCAGGTATCCGCAAGGCAACATCCTGGTACAATAGCCACCTATTGCTCGCCCGCCCGCCAGTTCGGGGCCAATCGAGGCCACCATTACCGCTTGTCGTCCTCTTGACAGATGATGTCGCGAACCGCCAAAAGGCCGAGAAGGAAGGTCTCTCCTGCGTATCTGGTACGTCTCACGCACATGTCCGCCGTCCCGAGCAACGCACTATATCCGACGTCTAGTGCGTAGATATGTCGAGAGTTTGAAGGCCTCGAATGAATTGCTCGATCTGCTTGCAGCCGTAGGATCAGATAGCCTTGAGCCCACTCCGGCCGTCGCCGCGCGACAGGTACTATATCCAGAAGTGCGTACTCCACATCTGGATCATGTGGCCGTTGGCTCATTTATTATGCCTGTCGCAGTACCTCCCTATGGCCACTCTTCTGGCAGGCGTGAAGTCAGGCCAGCTGCATCAGGGCCACTTCAACGCTAATCAATACAACTATCTGGAGGTAGAAGTCTTCTCCGTCAATTGGGCCGGCCACTAAAATTTCTTTCAGGGAAGCGTACCCGTCTCCGGTTTCGAGAAGCCTGTGCTCCTGGTTGGCCGCGAGCACATGAACCGTGCTATACAAGGAGATGTAGTCGCCGTTGAAGTTTTCGACGAAAAGGACTGGAAAGCTCCGCTGGACGAGGTGGTCGACCAGGATGGTAATTTTCCTGTCCTATACTATTTCTGTGACAAACGACATGTTGATGTCATCTTATGGATAGTCAACCTGAAGAACGATGACGCGCACGACTCGGACGGCGAGGGGGATGAAGAAGGGGTTGTTACTGAAAGGAAGACGGTGCTTATCGAGTCGGTAAAGCCCGCGGCCTCCGGAAAGCAGCCCACAGGGCGTGTGGTCGGGATCGTCAAGCGTAACTGGCGGTCGTACGTTTTCTGGTTTATCCACCGTATGGCTCAGACTCATGTTTTACGTCATTGCCAGATATGTGTGTCACATCGATAGCACATCCCTAACCTCAACGAATCCAACGTCGCTCTCCCAGCAAACGGTCTTCGCCACACCAGTATCCCGATTGTTACCGCGGATCCGGCTGCGGACTCGTCAGGCCCCAGCGCTTGTGGGCCAGAAGATCCTGGTCACAATCGATCGATGGGAACGGACGTCTCGTTATCCCGAGGGGCACTTCGTTCGTGCTCTCGGCAAAGTGCAAAGCAAGGAAGCGGAGCAGGAGTCACTGCTTCTGGAATTTGATGTCCCGTACAGACCATTCGGGAAAGCGATTCTCGACTGCCTCCCGGTGGAGGGTGACAACTGGGTCGTGCCCCCAAAGAACGTGGCCAACCGGGATTGGAAGGACAGGGAGGACTTACGGGACCTCATCATCTGTTCGATTGATCCCCCAGGTGCGCAGTTCCACCCCCCCGCCGTCAGATCCGGAGGTGTTTAAGGTTGCTTATTCGATTAGGCTGCCAAGATATCGACGATGCCCTGCACGCACGCCGTCTCCCCAACGGAAACATCGAAGCTGGCGTCCGTAAGTCCGTCCCATTCACTGACAGGGTTCTCCGGGTGCCGATCCGAGTTACAGACATTGCCGATGTTTCTCACTTCGTGCATCCCGATACTCCAATGGACAGCGAGGCCGCGGCGCGTGGGACGACAGTGTACCTCGTTGACAAGCGGATTGACATGTTGCCCGCTCTGCTTGGGACGAACCTTTGTTCGCTCCGTCCTCATGTTGAGCGCCTTGCGTTCTCGGTTATCTGGGTAGGTCCTTCGCCATCAGCATCTCACGTTGTGCGACTTTGTGTTCAAATCACCATCCAGGAATTATCACCCGAGGCCCAGATCGTCAACGTGCGTTTTACAAAATCCGTGATTGCCTCCAAGTCGGCCTTTACGTACGAAGAAGCACAGATCCGCAAGGACGACCGGTGCGTCTGCACCATGTGTGCGTGGGAACAGCTTCCGTCATATACTCATCATGCTCATAGGACGCTTTCGGACGAACTTACGGAGAGCATCCGATTGCTAAACGACCTTGCCAAGAAGCTGAAGGATGAGCGGATGGCGGCGGGCGCACTTAACCTTGCCTCCCCCGAAGTCAAAATCTATCTCGACAGCACTGAATCCTCCGACCCCATAGATGTGGAACAGAAGGAGCTCCGTGAGACTAACAGCCTGGTAGAGGAATTCATGTTGCTCGCCAACATCAGCGTCGCGCAGAAAATTCAGGACGCATTCCCACAGACTGCGGTGCTCAGGTTCGTGCACGTCTCGCCTAGCTGGACAGTGTGACCCGCCTGCTAACAATTTGCCGATAGGCGACACCTGCCACCCCCCCGCACGAACTTCGAGAAACTGCAGGACATTCTCAAGAAACGGAGAGGGATGACACTTGACGTTTCCAGCTCGGGCGCGCTCGCCGCCTCCCTCGACAAGTGTGTTGTAAGCGTGTCAGATAGCGTTCATTTTTATTCACCGCCCTCAAATCAATCGTTCTGCCAGGACCCCAGCGAGCCGGCCTTCAACACGCTAGTGCGCATCATGGCCACCCGGTGCATGTTGTCAGCGGAGTACTTCTGCTCCGGCAGCGTGGCTCGGGATACTTTTGGCCATTACGGTCTCGCAAGTCCCATTTACACCCACTTTACCAGCCCGATCAGACGTTATGCGGGTACGAATGATTAACTTCTGGGCCTATGGCTTTGTTATCTCACGGATGTCTTCCCATCGGACACGTAGACGTCTTGGCCCACCGCCAGCTCGCGGCCGCAATAGGACACGGACCCCTCCATGCCAGCCTTCATTCCAAATCGCACGTCGAGCGCATTCTTGACGTCGTCAACAAGCGCCATCGAATGGCCCAGATGGCAGGTCGGGCGAGTGTTGAGTTTTACGTCGGCCTCGCCCTCAAAGCCCGGAGCGCTAAGGAAACGGTAATCGAGGACGCGTTTGTGATTCGGACGTTCAGGAATGGGCTCGGCGTCTTCGTTTCCAGGTACGTGGTCCGCCCGAAGGTGCGGTTATGGGGCGGGAAGCGTATCGAAACCTTGCATTTCAGATTGGGAATCGAAGGCCTCGTGACGTTCAAGCGCGAGATCCAGTTTGATGCTGACAACTACACGATAACGGTCCCCGTGAGCGGGCAGCAGGTGGCGATTGCGGTCTTCGACAAGGTGAAGGTTCTGGTCGAGGTCGAACAAGACAAGAACACCCAGCGGGGGCGGGTCGTCATGGCTTTGTCGCAGCCAATTGACTCCCGCAGCTTGTGAGGTCGGCGTAGCATATTGATTCCCTAGTGCGTGGAATAACTACATACACCCTCATATTCGTGCCGTTCATACACGCGTTCGCATTGCAATGGACCCTGAGCCAGGATGCGGGACGGCTCGACAGCCGATCCGGGCCCCGATGGTGACTGGTCTTCCGCTTTTCGCCTGTAATATGAGCGGGAGGGGCCTGGGAACGCAAGCCCATGGGATCGGAATGGACTCGCCGTGGCTTCCTTCCCGAAGAAGGCACCTGGGGATCTCCGGGAGGGGTTGCTACAAGGTTGGCAACAGACGACCAGAGTAGATCTGGCGCTGACAGCAAAGGCAAAGCTTGAACGGCAATTACACGAAGCAGCGTGCTCGCTAGATTCACGCGTTTGCCCGTCCCATATTGCTGGCGAGGACCCGTGCCCGACCTCGGACCATGGTGACCATATCCAGGAAGTTTCTTGGACAGTATGAGTGGGCCAGTGCAGTTTTGCCGTAATATCCCTCGGCTAAACCACGTTCCTGCAATGCGCAATGCGTCGCTCAGGGCTGCCGAGGGTCGTGAACTTATGACGGGGTCCACGGGGAACAAATTGTGGTATCGCGGTTCGGATAAATACGCCTGGGCTAAAGTTGGGATGGCCAGCACTCCCCGGTCCCACCACGTTAGCTCTCTATGTTTGACCCCACTCTCTTCGCTCTATTCATTGTCTCCGCCCTCGCCGTAAGTGTTGTGCTTCGGCAGAGGAGAAGATCGTTCCCCCCTGGTCCCAAGGGGCTTCCTCTTGTTGGCAATATCTTCGACGTTCCGAAGGAGTTCGAGTGGCTAGCCTACGAACGTTGGAGTAAAAAGCTACGTAAGTATCCTTCCGCCTCCACCATTACGATCTCTATTGTTGATGTCGATTCCCACGTACAGGCTCCGATGTCATCTACCTCAACCTTGCAGGAACTCCCGTCATCGTCGTCAACTCTGCGGAGGCGGCGCACGAGCTGTTTGAGAAAAAGTCGTCGCTGTACTCAGACAGGTGCGCATATTTCGCACTAAACGGTGCGTGAGAAGTGCGACAGCGTTGATCATGTTTATGGATAGGGTCCGTTTGCCAATGCTCAATGAATTGTACGGCATCTGCGTCTTCTTATGACTTCATCGTTGACGGATATCTTAGGGTCGGCTGCAACTGGCACTTCGTCTTTATGGGCTACGGGGACGATTGGCGAGAGCGCCGTCGTGTGTTCCATCAGTTCTTCCACCCGAACGCAGCCGTAGCCTATCGTCCAAGGGAACTGAAGGTCGCCAGAGAACTACTCCGACGCCTTCTCGAATCTCCCAACGACTTCATGACCCATCTGAGGCAGTGCGTCTTCCTCTTTCGTTCTGTAGGTTGCCGAGACGTTTGATGCCCGGTCAATAGCATGGCAGGATCTCTCATCTTGGGTGTCGCGTATGGCATCGATGTTCAACCGAAGAATGACCCCTATATAGCCACCGCTGAAACCGCTCTACATGCCATGTCGATGGCGGGAAACGCGGGCGCGTATCTTGTGGACTACATCCCACTTTGTGAGCCCCTGCCTTCTTCGTTTTGCAGATCCAAGAACCGACGTCGGCTTGCAGTGAAGCATGTCCCTTCTTGGTTCCCTGGAGCTACGTTCAAGCGTCAAGCTGCGGAGTGGAAAAAGGCCACGGACGCCATGGTCGAGCGCCCATTTGAAGCTGTGACAAAGGCAATGGTGAGCTTACTTGACCGGAACACGCTGGCAGAGACCCTTGATTCTGACGATCAGTATGCAGGCAGAAGGAAGCGCGCATCCATCCATGATCCTGTCCCTATTGAACGATCTCAATGAAGACGAGGACAAGGAACACAAGGAGACGGTGTTCAGCGGTGTGGCCGCTGCGGCGTATACAGGTACATCTCTATTTTGGGCGTCCTTCCATGACTGAATGCTAACTCTACCTCCAATTGTAGGGGGCTCTGATACGGTGAGCGATTTTCGTTACTGACCTTGTGAATGTACTGACTTCTTTCGCCAAGACTGTATCCGCTCTCGGTTCCTTTTTCCTGGCCATGTTGCTCAACCCTGACATTCAACGTAAGGCGCAAGCTGAGGTGGACCGCGTCGTTGGCCGAGACCGTCTACCCGACTTCTCAGATGAGCCCAGTTTGCCCTATGTGACCGCGCTAGTCAAAGAAGTTCTCAGGTCAGTGTGTAACAGCAGTCGCCTTCTTAGGCCAGAAGCTCACCCCTGCTCGCTTCTACAGATGGCGTCCAGTCACCCCCCTTGGTTCGTGAGATTCTTTCTCGTTATTCGGAAATTCATGCTCAACATGGGCGATTCGACAGCCGTCCCTCATCGACTTACATCCGACGATGTATACAATGGCTATCACCTGCCTTCCGGCTCCATTGTAGTGGGCAACGCTTGGTGAGCGACATCTCCCGTCCTCTCTTCCAACCCTCGTGTATTCCACATTGACCGTCCGTCTTCAGGGCAATCTTGCACGACGAGAGAATGTTTCCCGACCCCGACAGGTTCTTCCCAGAACGCTGGCTCAACGAGGACGGCAGCCTGCGGGCCGATATGCGAGATGCAGAGCTTGCAGCATTCGGGTTTGGCAGGAGGATATGTCCCGGACGCCATTTGGCGGCGGCCTCAGTCTGGATCGGCATTGCATCAGTGCTGTCCATCTTCGACCTTGAAAAGCCCCGAGATGTGAACGGCAACATCATAGAACCTAGTGGCGAGTATATCAGCGGCCTCGTGGCGTAAGTGTTTGTCCTATTTGTGTACCAGCATGCCGGGGTTAACACGTATGCCAACAGGTACCCGAAGCCCTTCCGATGCTTATTCAAACCCCGTTCGGATTCCATTGCCCAGCTCGTCCACAACGGCCTGCAGGAGTGTGAATAAGAAGAGGGTTTCAGAACGTTGCCCTGACCTGCTCGTCTATGCTCCGTCTACTTCTTTTTCGTTTAGACTTTCTCTCTGGTCTGTATCAGTCTGTATAAAAGCCCGTCTTTCCTGCTTTGGTTACAAATCGATATCGTTAGGTACTATCCATTGTAACAGTAAGATAATGTGCACCAACACTTCTTCGCATGCCGTTATTCCCCTGACTCCCCTATTTCTTGCCCTCCGTTGTCCGCTCCGCGTTCAAAACCCCAGAGCTTGATCGTCGTATCTAATGCGGCAGGCTGAAGCTTATTGCGCGGTCTCTTCACGGCGAAGGTACCGACGCTCGGAGGGCACTCTAAATCGTCTTCAGAGTCCGAAGTAGAGGAGTCCGAAGAGACCCCCGATGCCACATCAGTGTGATCGAAACGTCGTGACCCTGAAACTGACAGCAACAACGGGCGGAGAGGATGAAATGCAACCGAGCCTACCGCATCTGTCGAAGTCGCCGGTCAGTCCAGTCATAGAAATCGGCGGCTCCAAGGAAGGGAAACCGACCGCCATGAGCGTCGAACCGCAAGGTGGGGGTGGTTCGTGGGTTGGACATCGGGCTCGAACAGGGTGCACTTTCCTGCTCTTTTCCTCCGGCCGGCGTGCTGTTCGGCGCAGCAAGATCGAAAACTGAGACACCGCCTCCCTGTTGGTACCCATGCGTATCCGGGCATGCCTAGTTAACGCCCCATGGAAGATTTGGCGACGGAGCGCGCTCACCTCGTCGCCTACGGCGAGCCAATTCCCTCCCATGTCCAGGTCAAACCGCAGCCTCTGGTTCGTCAGATTTCTGATCGGGAGTGCGGAGGACGTGCTGAAGACCTGGACCGGCCTGCTCACGTCACCCCTCAGATCCCAGCAATAGATGTCGTCCACACGTCTGAATGAAGCGAAAAGGAGGAAGGGTCTCGCGGGACTGAACATCAGCTGGGGGCCTTCTCAGTCTCGGACCCTTATCGCGTGCGGCCGCTGTGGGCTCACCTGAGAAACGCTGGCCCGCACCCCACACCCCGCTCCACTCCCGGCCGGTTGGCCTTCCGCCCCGACGAACATTATGGGAACCTCTCCGCTCGTCTCGGAGAAGATAGCGATGTTGGACGAAGACGGTGACGAGGGGCTGAACGAGCCTGCTGCGTAGATGTCCGACGATACATCTGGTGCGAACGCCAGAGCCGATACGATTCCTGCCGATAAGCATCACTGTATTGAATACGGCTGGACTCTCAGGCGTGGCGAGGCCACTATGGGAGAACTTGCCTTTCAGCCCATCCCTGCTCTTCTTCGAAGGTGTCGTGCGCAACCGCGTGCCTTCCCCTGGACGGTGGATGTCGAAGACTTCTATTGCGTCCTCGAATCCGCAATAAAGCCTGACGCCACAAAGGCACGCGTTACGTACGTGAGGATGCGAGCGGGGCTCGGAGCCGGGATCGACGCACCTGTTCGCCCCGACGTTAAACGCCACACTGTGCGGCGCGACTTGTCGTTCACGATGATCCACGATACGGTACGAGGCCCGAAGCTGGGGCACAAACGAGCTGTCAGCGCGCTGGAAATAGCCGGGGGGAGGTAGTAAATGCTTGCCCTTCCATCAGATGCGTCTAGGAGCTTCACCGGGCATTCGCGCACCGACGCCACAAAGCAGAAGCTCGCCGGGTCCCGTGGACTAGCGGTGGGATACCACGCATAGTCAAGGATGGGGGACGATTGGGTCAGGCACTTGGGAAGGGAAGTCGAAGTTATGGCATCTATAGAGACCCTGAGGAGTTCTGAAGGGCTGCATAGGGCCAAGGGCCCAGATTGTTACGACCGCACGAAATCACATTGAACGGAGAAAAGGCTTACAGTTCAATAAACCTGAAAGACCTGTCTTCACACTGAGCAAGCGCGACCGAGCCGTCGGGACACCTATGACGGAGCGCGTGTTGATGGGAAGATACTAATGTGGTTTATGCGGAAATTTACCATTTCGCTAGGCGAGCAAAAACGGATGGATCTTCAGTCCCATCCGTGGCCTCCTGGCTTTGGGAAAGATGAGTCGAATAAAGTTGTCGGGGGCTGCTATTCATGTCATAGACAGGGGGTGCCCATGTGGCATAGCTGGGAGGTTCCTGAGGTTCACTCATCGGCAGGCTTGAACATCCGGCAACGTCTCGGTCCCTTCCTTCCAGTATTTCTAGACCGAATTCGTACACGGCTATAAACGGGCCTCATCAGTATGCGGCGTACATTAGTCGATTAAAGGTCCCGAAGGAGTGTAAAAATGATGCAATTCACCCTACAGAAATGCACTCCCAAGAAGAGGATGAATTCCAAATACCAGGTGTGTATAGGCTGCTTTCGGACTTACGCCACGAATGCAGGGCTTAGCCCGCTATCTAAGGCAGTATGTGCCGTGAGCAGATCCACCAAGCCATCCCTGCTTTGTGCAATCAAACACACAACTGCAATCTGGTGTGGACTTGTGAAGTCCTAGAGTCCAGACTCATTTACGGGGACGATCCACCTATTGACTTGCATATGACTAACATGTTGAGATGGGAAGCCTTACACGGCCTTACTGTGTGTTGTCCCGAACCTGTGAGCTGTCGACATCCCTTCAACTTTCACGTTGCTCAGGGAGAGCAATATGACAAAAGGCCTGTGACATCGAACAAGGTCAGGTCATATGGATGACCAGGTGCGTGCCAGGGTGATAAGCACCGCGATACAGTGACCACAGCCGGTCATCCAACATCTTTGGCGTTGAGTAACGCAAAAGGCAAACTTCCCCCTTTGTTACTATGGCACCCGCAACGCACCAAGACCCTGATTCTCAACCGTGACAGAATAACTTTGAACTTGCCTGTGGTGAGTGGGGTTTTCGACCCCTCAAGCATACGTCGGGGAGAACCAGAGAGCTGAGCGGCGCAGTAAGTAAGAAAACCGTTGATGGTTCATTTTCAGGAATAAAATCGGTGGAATAATGTAGGCGTCTATCTAAGCAGTGGCTCCGAGCGCCAGGATATGCGGGTCGTGCTCATCGTGCCCCTCATCCACCATCACCTCTTCTGTTGAGGACATCTTATTCTGCTAAAATGAGCCACGCTGGAGTTTCAGGTATTGGTCTACCGTCTTTGGACGACGTCTTGACGCAAATTACGACACATGCATCGAACCTCGCCTCCTACCTAAAGACCTTCGCACCCAGGGAAGTCCGCGAGACGATCCTGGCAAGCACATTGGGCAGCGGACAAGATCCCTTGGCCGTGCTGGATCCTCAGACAAATACCTTGGGCTTCCTGTACATCCTGTACGTTTACCGCACCAGACATCGGCGCAGCTTGCGTCTTATGCGTCCCCGCCACAGCTCTGCGCGACTGCACTCGGCCGCCATGAACCAAGCATCAAACGCTGCACTACCAGACGCAATCGAGGCGTTTACCAGCAAGTTTGATCCTCCACAAGCTCGACAGGCCCCGGATCGAGGTTCGTCTTTCTGCTAGTCGTCCCCCGCGCTATGGCGCTGATCCTTTGTCGCAGTTTCCATGCTCGGAAAGGACATTGCGCGGTTTTATGAGGCAGTGAACAACGTGAGTGGATCCCTTTGACAGTTTCTTTTCTGGCGTATTCCCTTGCCTCGGAACGGTCAGCCGCGAAGATATCCACGATATGAAGTGGCGAATTCTTCTGCGGTTGAGCGTGGATGCATGCCAGGGTAACCTGCCCCGCGTTACCGTAAAGGTTATCGTAAAGCGGGATTGCATTCCTCTACGATCGTGCGCTATAGCTACCGCATGCCCAATCTAAACATGCCGTAAAGAGCGGGGATCACTGAGGGTCCTGCAGTCTTCCGCAAGGGAACATTACAGTTGCTGCTGCGAAGGATGGTAAGGACATTAGGACCTATGTTACCGTTTTTACTACATTCTACCGGACCGGATCTTCTGATCTGCATTGGCATTAAAGATGTCGGGAGCACCGCGCCACCTGGATGTGCGTATTGGGTTGGGTCCATTGGGTCCATCATGTTCCCTGTTCATTACTCTTCGTGGCATATGAGGTCCCCGAACAGTCCTTCCGACGTGGGGGAAGAGGGATATGAACACCTCATCTAATGGCTACGGCGGGACCTGTCAGGCAACATTGTGTCTCAACCACACGTCCTGCTCAGGGTTCCTTTCACCGTGAAGCCGCAGCCAAGGTTGATTCGGGACAGCTCCACGAGTTGCGCGCTGTTCCCGGCTTCTCTACCTCGTGCCGCCCGTCTTCATGTGCGCCTACACCACTCCCGAGGCTGCGTTCGCGCATGTTCTTCATTTCTCAACGGCGTGGATGTGGCCCTATAAGGATCGTCGTTCTTCCAGTCAAGTGAAATGTTCCGAGCGCACCACATAGCGCTCTCCTGACATGGTTGATAAGGATAGCGCCATGCTCCACTTGATGTCCCCCGCACGCCTGGCGCACGGAGGCGAACATCCAACTTTACAATTTCCGAACCTGCACTCGAGGGTAGAGCGGAGATGCGTGGTTGTGGGGAACGGCCTCATGAGGCTCGCGTGGCGGAGCGATCCCTGCGAGAACCTGGGGTGCACGTTCATCTATTCTGTGGAGTCATGCCAGGGCTTGATTTGTATTTCTGTAAACTAAATCATTTTCGGGCATAAACCGTATTTCGCTTATACTGAGATTTTTTCTTCACGGTCGCCATAATGGACGACTATCTGACTATGCTTCGTTCCTAGCCAAGAGGTGCGATAGGACCCCTATCGAATCTCGTCCAGCGGTATCCACCAAACCCATCTTTCCTGACGACACTGCACCCCATCTTCCTGAGGCTCTGTGTGGCCCATCGCCACTTGACGGCTGCGCTACCAGTCCTCTCGCACCACATCACCGCCATCGACACGACACTTTCAGATCTGACCTACAACGACAATCTCATCTACCACTACGCAGGTGGCGTCGCTCTCGCGGCTCTCAAGCGATGGCCACAGGCGGAGGAATTTTTCGAGATCTGCGTCACCGCACCAGCTCAGGTTCCGGCAGCCATCCAGCTTGAGGCGTTCAAGAAGCTGGTCCTCGTGCAGCTGATCCAGTACGGCGAAGTACGACCCTGTATCTGAGGCGTCACCCGCGATGCTCACTAGATGTCTTGCAGACCATCCCTCCACCAAAATACACGCTGCCTGCTCTTCTGCGACAGATAAAGAACACGCCATACCAGGGCTTCACCAAGCAATACCCTGCGCAAGTCCATCTCCTGCGCCAGGCCGCAGCCAAGGATCAAGACATCTACGTCCAGGTCAGCGCATGGCGTGCTCTGCTTCTAGCCAGCGGCGGCTCACCATGCCCCTCGTGATTGTGTTGTGTGCAGGAAAAGAACTGGGGCCTGGTCAGCCAAGCGATCGATCGCGCGCCGGTGTGGCTGATCAAGAAGCTCATGGCGACGTATCTGACGCTCGGGCTGGCGGACATCGGGAAGGAGGTCGGGATCGATAGCCCTGAGGAGGTCCGCGAGACCATCCTCTCGATGGTAAGTAGGTCTCGGCCCCGCTGCGCTGCCCGTTTGGGGGATGTAAGGGCGTGGTTGGGATGCCGCTGACGCGAGATCGGATCGCAGATCGACTCCGGGGAAATCAACGCGAGTATCTCGGAGGACGGGACAGTGACCTTCGCGGACCCGGTGCCGCAGTTCTCAAAGGACGAGCTCGACCAGATGCTCGTCGACGCGCAGAAGCACAGCAAGCTCCTGTACGAAATCGAGCGGGGCGTGAACGCCAGTAAGGAGTACTTGACAAAGGTATGTCTTTGTTCTTCCTTCGTCAATCGCCCTTGCTGATCTCGCTGCAGGCGATGAGACATAAGGACGACGCGAGCTGGGGACCTGACGAGGACATGTTTCCGATGAGCATGGCTGGTGGACACGGATGGGCAGACGACTCTGCTTTCATGTAAGGAAGTCATCCCGTGAGTGGTGGGAAGTGTCAGTGAGCACACAGCGAGGAGCTGCCAGTCTTTCCCAAGTCTTTCCACAGTAGAATAGACCCGGGTCTTGTCCCACTTTTGTAGCAATATCTGTATCATATCCGGTCGAATTGCTGTCTCTTCTTGCTGATCGCGTTCCTCCACCCACGGGCGCTTGCGTTGCCAAAACGAGGCGTTGAATGTAAGCTACTGAATCGCTCGATCCAGGGCCGAATAAGAGCATAGCCACAAGTTTGTACTTATGATGCACGTAGTTCGAAATTTGGACTACTATGTTCAGCATGGGTCCCCGGCGAGTTTACCTTATTGCCTCGGTGCCCCTAGCTTCTCCAAGTAGATTCCTCGAGAATGCTCGGTGCAAATATTACAAAATGCCCAGCTCTTAGTGGCTCCCAATGACCAGGTCCAGCCACCCCTCGTCGTTTGTGCCACAGGGGTCTCCAAACAAGGCTTAGGACGATGTGGTTTAAAATTTGCTGGAGGAGGGAGTGCGAAGATCGAGACCATTGTCTATATAAGGCAGTTTCCATCCGTGGACTTAGGCTGGAAAACTTGATGGCTGCCTGATCGGCTGTCTGGAATCTGGATCCCGCCCTGTTCTCGCGCGCAGGAGAGACGGGTGCAGTGTCCAGCACAACTTGTGCTCAACGGTGTCGACGGTGAGTCCACGCACTAACACAGCGAGGGCCAAGGTGCAAGTTCGCACAGTCCGAGCGGCAGACATCACGCGGCGAAGGTCGGCATTAATCCGGTGACGTTGAATTCGCCCGTCGTGACCCGCATCCTCTCAGCCCTTACTCTCACGACGACGCGCCACCCTCGACGACGAGCACCCGTTCCGTACGCGCAGCGTACGACCAGCAACTCGTCGTTTCAGAGATCCAAGATCAACGCCAGTTTCGTCTCTGAAAGCCTAGACCGCGCGCCAGCGTTTAGCGACTCTGGCGACCGAGTTGACTATTGGACACGGTTGGCTTCGTGGAACGTTGCCTTCGACAACAAAAGCATACCCGTGTTGCCATTCTAGCGGTCGACATGCATCATCGAGCACACCCAACCCTGAGCTCCCACTCCTTGTCCTCTACGCCGACCCCCATCGTTCGGTCGGCCAACGTCTTCAACCCGAAAATCCTCGACGCGAGCATCCGAGATGTAGCCTCGTGCCTTTCGGATGACCAGAAGGCTGACGTGTTGCTCTCTGCCATGGGTCATCTAGAGCTTGGCCGGTCGGTAATTGCCCCGTTATCAACCCCGTGTCCTGTCTGATGTCTGGTCTCTTACATGCGTCCATCTACTTACAATGTCACGCGTGCCACCTACGTTTGTGGCGGGTTGCGTCGTGGCAGCTCGAGAACGCTCATAGAGAACGCGGTTCAGTCCTGCCTGTCGATATCCAAATTGTCGCCGCCGAAGGCGGCGAAGGCGCGCTTGATGCGAGCGAAGGCCAGACTAGCGGCTGGACTGCACGTCGGCGCGCACCAAGGTCGGTCCAGGCGGTTCTAGCCGGCTCTGCGCGCACCTTTTTACTCAGGCCCCTTCCCCACTCCCGCCTTCCCCGCAGACATTCTTGCAGCGCTGGAACTGCAACCGGGCAACCCAGAAGCTTCGGCGCTCATGACGCAGCACGTCGCTGCCCCAGGACAGGTGTGTTGCGCGCGCTCCCCGCTGGGGATGGGCTCTCGTTATAGTTGTTCCGTCCTTCCCATGCCTTCCTCTTACTGACTCCATGTCCACCTCGCAGCCACTCGTTCAGCCCCATACGACGCCGGGATTCTCAACGGAAATCTGGCGGGAGATAGCCCTGTGGCTCCCGCCTCGCGACCTCAAATCGTTGCTCCATGTGCCGCACGTCCTGTCACGTATCGCCAGCGAACTGTTGTTTCAACGAATCGACTTGCAGCTTGGTAGGTTGGCAACGTGTAACCTGATGAAGCGATGTTGACGTTGATATTCTGAAATGGCTCCCCCTGTCGACCATTCACTCCTTCCACCACGGCATCCGAGGACAGCGTCTGAAAAGCGAGAGTCGCAGCGCAGCGCCGACATCCTCACCCGAATCATCACCGACCCCAGCTTCGCTAGCCATGTCAAGACCCTCCGCGTATTCGTGCCCGGGCGGGAGACGTTCCCGATAACCTTCCAAACAGGGATGCTCTCCAATGCGCTCCCAAAACTAACCAACCTGAAGCACGTCCACTGTGCGATGAGGTGGAAGGACATGTACACCTTCCTCCGCACCTTGGAGACCATCAGCCACCGGCTCACCGGCTTGTCCCTCATGTACGTACGGCGGTATTCTTATCGTCTCTCCCGCTGTATAGGGAACGGTAGTTGACTTGGCACTGACACTGTCTCGGCTGACCCAGGCCAGCCGACGGCACGGGGGAGCTGCGCTTCCCTCGCTTCAAACACATCATGCAGTTCTCGCTGCACTCGACCGGCGGCGCGCCGACGCAGGTGTACGACTTCCTCCTCCAGAACAAGTCCTCCGTCCGCTACCTCTCGCTGCACAACCCCAACTGGAGCTTCCCCGCCGACGCGGTGTCGATCCGGAGCCTCACCCACCTCGACTTCCAGGGTATCTTTCCGGGGGACTCGCGCGCGTTCGCCGATATCCTCGCTAACGGCCACCAGCTCGAGAGCCTCCGCCTCGAGTGCCACCTCGAGTGCACCGCGTCGACGCAGTTCCGCGAGTACCCCACCGCGCTCCCGTTCCTCCATCACTTTGCGTTCTCGCTCATCGGCTATCGCGTCAACGACCATGACCTCTTCCCCGCTATCTCCGAGTTCCTCAAGGGCCGCTCAGCACTGCGCACGCTCCAGCTCATGGTGCCGAGTGCGGATTGGGCGTTGAAGCGGTTAGGATACGACGCAACCGTGTGGGGAGTGCTGCCGTCCCTAACAGGTCTCCGGAGCTTGACGGCGACGCTGCCGAAGGACGTCGCGGCGCCGGTGGCAATGTGGTTAGTGCCGCGTGGGGTGCAGGCGTTGACCCTGCAGGCGTTGGCGCCAGTGAACACGCTCGAGTTTGTCTCGGTACGTCCGTCCTTCATCGTCTTTACCGCCCACACAAGCCCGAGCCTCATCGCCCTTCTCTGCCTGCCTCCCTCTCTGTAGCAACTGCGCGCAGGCATGCCACCACAGTTGCGCTACATCGGCCTGCTGCGCTTCCACGTCGAGGACGCGCAATCGGTCATCGAGCAGGGCTTCCCGATGGTCAGCGTCGCGCGGATCGACGACGAGTACTTCACCGTGTCGAAGGCGAACGGGCAGGTCCAGCTCGAGGAGTGGCCGAAGGGCCGCACGCTGTTCAATGCCCGGGACTGGTTGGACTGCTATGGGTGCCTCGAGGCAGAGTGGAGGGACCCAACACAATTCCTCTAGCCTTTGTTACGGTACGCCTTCTATTCCACCAAAATGTAGCGATGGCTGCGTGGGGGGGTGGTGCACGGAACGTCGCTCTTACTGTAGCAAATCACGTATTACGTTTTCCTCCGCCTCCGTCCGCGCAATTCTCTGCTGTATATTTAGCATCATGGTCTAGATAGTAGGTAGCTTGGTTATCGTGCCCTCTGTCGTGGTTGCCGATTCGAGTACGCTTTCGTGCTGTTTGCTTTTGTACGCTCTCCTGGATCTGCGACTGCATTGGACCTCTTGGGAAATCGGCGTGCCGTGGGGGGTTTGGATATGCCAATTTTGGTTGGCGTCATAACCAGTCGCCAATTCAACGGATCAGATACTCTCCCGCGCGGGCGTTCAATATCGTGACAATGGCGCGCGCCCCGAGGCGCACAGAACATCTCCTTCGATCCTCCACTCCATCCCACCTCCCCTGAGGCTCCATTGCGCCCACTGTCCACTGGCACCGCTATACCCTTCGCTGCAGCTCGTCGTGGCGATATCAAGCACCGGCTTATGAGAGAGCTTACTACTCTATCCCCGGCATCACGTGGAATTGCGTTATATTCGGGAACGATGACCAAGCCCACGACAGCGACACCCCCGCCTCGGTCCTACCAGCAGACTCGCAGCTATAACTCCACCATCGCATCCTAGGACTTATGCTTAACCGCCTCTCTGGGATCTTGTCTTCCTTCACTCGTAACCCCTCTCTCTCCAAAGGAATCAGTTCAGCGACGTTTACGGCAGCCATGTCCGGTACGTAATCCTTCCCCCACCGCCCGCTCCGCCAGATGTGTATTTCCCTATTCAACGGCCACTATTGCTATTGTGCGCGGAGATGTGTGTGTGCTTATGCGCTCCTGGACCCACAGGCAGTGGATCCCCCGAAGTCGCGACGTTCGCCTCTGGGTGCTTCTGGGGCGTCGAGCACATCTTCCTCAAGCACTTCCCTCCCAAGGAGGACAAGGGCATCCTCAAGACGGCAGTCGGTTACACCGGCGGCAAGGTGGATTCGAAGAGCCCCGACTACAGGTCGGTGTGCTCTGGCTCGACGGGTCACGCTGAGGCGGTGCGCATCGAGTTCGATCCGAGCATCGTGAAGTACGAGGAGCTTGTCGGTGAGTGCACCCACACCCCACACCGTCCGGCGACTCGGAGGCTCAATGACAGTGATGCCTGTTGGCGTCCGCAGAATTCTTCTACCGCACCCACGACCCGACGACCGTCAACCGGCAGGGTCATGATATCGGCACCCGTACGCATACCCTTTTTCGTCCGGACCGTCTCCCCTATCTCACATTTCTCCCCGTCACATCTTGCGCTGTCGTCCGCCATCGACCTGTGCACTTCAGAGTACCGTTCCGCCATCTTTTTCAACACGCCAGAGCAGGAGGAGATCGCGAAGCGTGTCACCGCGGAGGTGCAGAAGAAGCACTTCGACCCACACGGTGCGTGCCCCCCCTCCCCCCCACCCTCTTTACCGGCGGCCCACGCTTACTCGATTACTTGCAGGGACCAAGATTGTGACTCAGATCCTCCCGGCGGGTCCTTGGTGGGACGCGGAGGAGTACCACCAGCTGTACCTCTTCAAGAACCCCTCGGGATACCAGTGCGCGAATCACCGGCTGCACTGGTGACGCGGAGGCAGAGAAACCGAGTGGACGGCCTAGAGAATATCCGGATGTACTATAGGAAGAGTATGGATGCTGCATTTCAAAACATGGCTTACGGCAATGCCTCTCGCGCTTCCCGTTGCGCGTTGTGCGAAACTCACGCAAGAGTTACGGACGAATTGGTGAGCGTTATGTCAGGCTGAACACATTCACTTGTTCCCCGGCCCCCCCCCCCCCCTTTTGAACGGAATGATTCCGTCAACAACAAATATTGGCGGAGTTCTGCTGGCCGTGTGGGATGCTTAGCCTTTGCGGTACAGAGGTGATCTATTCTCTTATGTTTCTGCTGATGCCCGTTTCGATGCACACTCGGATGATCTGGCGGCGAGTCTGCACGAGAATGGACTCGGTCGAGGAGACCATGCTCATGGTCTTCGTCTTATAACCTCCCACAGCACCTTGACTTGCCGGCACATCGAGTTATCCACCCAAACCGGCGCGGTTCCGGGGCGACCCCTTGCAACGCGAATCTCTCCAGCAGGCTGTAGCGGTACCTGTAACTGCTTGTTCGGTAGCTCCCGCGACTATCTTGCGGTAGCACAAGCAAGAGTCCACATGTTCTAAAATTCTTTTGCATGAAATGATGAGAGTGGGGTACCCGAAACGGCTCAAGGATCTGCCCTACTTACGCATCTGGACTGACCCTATTGTTCATCGACGTTCTTTCGTGGGCCCTTTCAGCTGAGTCCGGTTTCACCTTCTCTCAGTGATTCCATTGGTCGAGAACCCCGGAGTCCGGACTGGACTTTCGATTTAGGAGCTGCTTACTAACATTGAGTACAACGCTCCATGAGCGAGTACGAATGCTCGCGATAGAGATCACAGAATTTGTGCGTTCGCGATCGATGCTAACGGCAGCAAGATGTCCAGCACAAAATGCAGTGAAACAAGTCATGACGCAAGTCATTGTCTGTCGAGGACAAAAGCGAGGGCACGGAAGCAAAAACGAGGAAGCAAACGGCAGATGGAGTGGCGCGTCGAACATCGCGGGACTGGGAAACTCGCGATCGCTCGCAAACCCTCACGTTATCGGGAGCATTAATCCCCTTTTCGTGTTTACCATTCCTCCGCGACTCATCCCCATCGATGAGTTACTTACTTGCGCTTTCTTTACTCTGCCACCTCTCGCGAGTCGTTTTCTTCCGCCATGGATCCAGCTTATTTGCACAAGAGTGTGTGGCACCGTCGCTCCCCTTCGCTACTTATACGAGTGCTGAGCGTTTCCCGCAGAGATCGTTGATCTCAGCGACACCGAGTTAATTGACCTAGGGTTCCTGGGCGAAAGTGAGACCCTCGTTATCACACACGTCCATCTCTCACCCATTTTTTGCCCATTCACCTTGTAGACGTTGCTCCGGATGTCAAAGAGCTCGTGGAAAAGGTGAAGGCCAACCCCGTCCACCTAGGCAGTAAGTTTCTCCACCATCTTAATTTTTGCGCGTTTCATTTCCCAATTACTCACCTCCTTCGGTTTTCAGGCGTGACCTGCTTCATGGTTGACTGTGCCAGACGCAACTTGGCTCAGCCACCCGCCTCTCCTGCCATCAGCGAGGCCGAGACCCTCTACTCGGAGCTCAGCAACGATCCGGACGCCCGCACCGTCGTCGCCCCCGACCTGATCTCCAAGTATGAGATGAATTTCTGGTACCACGGCATCTCTGGCAACCCTCCTCAGCTTTTGTGGCGTTCCGATCTCGAGACCAACCCGTTCCCCTTTCCCCCGCCCGAAACCAACTTTTCCAAGCTCCCCACCAAGACTGTCCACGGCGTCTTCAACACGCCGCTCAACGACGTGTGGGGCGATGTCGCTCCTCAGATCCTGGCTTCCATGAAGGCCCGCGGCCTCAAGTACTCCGCGCTCCAGGCGGCTCGCTTCTCGACCGTCGAGGACGGTAAGGACGAGACCTTTGGCCCCATCGTTGTCTGGATCGCGCTTCGTCCCAACACCACCAACGCCCGGGCCGTCCGCGATGCCACGCCAGACATCCTCCGTATCCTCGCTGACGCCCAGATCACCGGTGTCGTCGTCGAGTGGTACGAGGCGTCGGTCGTTAGGCTCTGATGAGCGTCGAGAATCGCACCAACCCTAGAGCAAGACGTCCCCATTGCCAGGCAGTCCGAGGATGCGCGGGGCACGCTCACGTTCCTATTCGAGGAGATGAAGACGAGTGACTCCCGCTCCAAGTTCCGAGATATACTCGAGTTCCGACGTTGTGAGCACATCAGTCTTTTCCCCAAAGAAAGGCTGATGTGTGTATAGCTGTCCTTCCCGCATCTTTTCCCTTCATGTTGACCTCCTATCGTAGTCACTTGCTCCGAGTCCGTTCGCGTACAGGTAGTGTATGTCAATATATTGCACTCTTTTCCTCCACGACTGAGCTGTTTGCTCCGCTCGCGTACAGCGTGCCACTTCTTCGCGCTTGTGGCCTGTACAGTCATATGCACGACTCATCTTATGTGGGAATACGAATGTGAATGCTGTGTGGATGTTGGTGTGTGGATGTTGGTGGGGTAACTTGTTACAGCTCCTTGAAGAGTGTATGGCAAATGGCTCGAATAAGACTACATACCGACAGCCCAAGGACATCTGTACTTTTCAACTAGAGGTCGGAACGGAGGATACGGCGTCTTCAACAATTCTACCCCAGCGGGCCATAGAGCCAGAAAGCGGACATCTGGTAAGTACCACGTTACACTGCCATGACATTAGCAAGCTTTTGTCACCAGCACAACGAGCAAAGCAAATGGCGTCCGGTTCGGCATGCGCACATATGTGCGGGCCACATTCGCAATTCGCAACTTCATACGCAAGCACATAGCAGTCGACACAGTCACGGCGTGAGAATATAAGGCCCGAGTTCGGGATGAACCTCGACTCCCCGCATCGCAGCATCGCGGATGGTGTGGTAGTAGTACGGCCATAGCCGATGGTAAGTCTCGAAGCAGTCGACCGGGTCCGGGGAGAGCTCCGGGTCGAAGTAGCGCAAGAACTCAATGGCCAGCCCTCGCGGCATCCCGTCCGGCCCCGTGCTCATCAAGACGGCGCGGTCGTGCGGCGCCCACGCCCAGCTCTCCCCCTCCGACCGCACGACCTTGCCCATCTCCGGCATGGCCCTGCTCGGGTCCTGAGGCATGTGCAGCATGATCCCTGCATTGATGCCGCCCGTGCACATCCGCATCACGTTCCTCAGCGTCCCCCGCATGCGCTCGTCGATGGCCTCGCCCTCGCCTCCGCCCGCCGCGCGCTGCGGGCGGCAGAGCGGGAAGCTGGTCTAGGGGGACGTCTGCCACGCATCCCGCAGGAACGTCGTGACTGGGAGCGCCCCGAAGAGGACCGAGTCGCTGGCGCTCCCGCCCTGGAAGACCGCCGTGGCGAGCTTGCGGATCGCGGTCATGGCAAGTCCGTCAGATCGCTGCCGCCGACGCTGCCGAACTGGTCGCGGTGGTCGAAGCTCGCACCCTCGAGCGTGAATGTGCTTGCGGGCGTGGCCGTCGCAGGCCCCGGGGGGCCCGAGCTGGAAGACGACGACATGGGAGGCGTCCAGCGTGCGGTCTCGACGCCGCCCCCGAGCTCGATGAGCGCGTTCGCGATCATGGTGAGGGTGAACCGGTATGCTTGCAGCCAGATGCCGCTCTCGTGCAGGAGCTCGGCCATAGTCGAGCGGCCGAGTGGTGCGTAGATGGGCGGGACGGTCTTGCTCGACCGCGGCGTGCATATGATCCTGCCATGTCAAAGTGCGGCCGAGATCGGTATAAGTATAAGTATAGCTACCGGTCGAACTGCAGGATACGATCGAGCATTCTTGGTTGGAACTCACATGTGGGATGGCCGTACGGCGACTTGGCATTGCTTGCTGCAATACCACGCGATCTTGCATCCTCCACACTGTTTGAGAGTCATGCCTGCGGTGCGGGGTTGCCGGCACTGGTCACAAGCCGTTTTGGAGCAGATTACCCCGGCGTGTGCAGATGCTGGGCCGCCAGCAGTCTTGACGTCCGACATCATGGCGAGGATGGAGAGTCAACGAAAAGGTGCGCAGGGGTTGGAAGTGTCTTTTTTTTTTTTTTTTTTTAAATTCTCGTGTATTGGCAGTATCTACGTATACAGGTTTGCTTCTCTTCTGTAACATAGACAGCGCACACGCTATCCCGCGTTTGTTTGACCATGGCGGGTCCGCGGCCTAAGACCAGTGGCGGAACCGAGAAAACCAGAAGTAGATTACCATTCTACAACCGGACGGCGAGTGGAGCGTAGTCACGACGAGTACTGACAAGGAAACTCGCCGGCATGGTAAAAGCCTTCTCGAAAACAAGAAGGATAGAGTAGGTGACCGCTAGTGACATGGCAATGTTAGCTAGGGTCGGAGTATTGATGAGCTGGTCTTGAAGTAAGGGCGGCGGTTTGTCAGGGTCAAGGGCAATCAGCCACTCTGGGATGTAGCAGCCGACTGCCCGACCGGGGGGTGAAAATGGACAAGTTTCAGGCGCGGGGGTTAGACCACGTCTGATTGGTCTAGCTCGATCTCTCGGGCCGACCGCATGGGTTTTAGGTACAAGTTTCCAGACGAGAATCTCGCCACAAGGAAACTGGAGTGGTACAATTTTGTGGTCATAGGTCGACAAGTCCTTGTCGACCCACTTCGATTCGAGTATGATTTCAGTCAACCAACGTGGTGGGAACAAGTCCCGCTTGGCACCTGGCCAAAGGGTCCACAGCTGGATGTCTGTGTCAGTGAGATCGTCGTAGTGTTTGTTATACAAATTCACTAGGGCGAGGTTGTTCTCGACGATGTCGAGGAGGATGGTGTCGCCGGAATATCCATACTGGAACCAAAAAGGAGTCCAGAAGGATCGGTTGTCGTCAATCCGCTGTAGTGCTGGATTGTGACGGTTGGATAATAGACTCCCTGCACAAAGGGCCTGTTGGCCAATGGCGA
>JAKLMY010000101.1:0-91020 GCA_022814645.1 Ganoderma meredithae
TCCACAACATCGTGGTCAACTGCTACACCTTCGGTTCCGTGTACAAGGACGAATTCCGACGTGCGCTTGAGGAGCACCGACAGGGCCGCCTGTCATAACTGGTTCGCAGGAAACCCAACCATCCTCTCCAAATAATATTAGATTTCAGGGAGATTGACCATAATATATTCATACGTCATGCAGGATAGATCGTACATTGTTGAACCAATCCTCCTCTCCCACCAAAAAAGAAAAACTCACAGTCGTGTGCGGTCGCGCCGCCCCCGCGCGGCCTACTGATGTTTCACGCCCCGCGCGACAAACCACGTCGCCTCCTCTCCGCTCGGATCGTGCGGCATCGTGTACGTCGCGGCATCGTGGAACTCGAACGCGCCCAAGCCCGCGCCCTCGAACGCGACGCGGAGGCGCACTTCAGTGATGCCGTGGCGGTGGGGCACAACACCGTGGTGGCTCTCGGGGAAGAGCTGATGGCCGTCGGCGGCGGCCTTGATGTCCGCGACGAGGAGCTCGCCGCCCGGCTTGAGGAAGGAGGCGAGGAGGCGCGTGGTGTCGTCGATCGAGGCGAAGTGGTGGAACGACGCGCAGCACTGCGGATTGGGCGGGACGGGACGGGATTGAGTTTGATGAGAGAGGGCAAGGTAGACGCGGAGAGGAAGAGGGCTCACCACGACGAGGTCGAACTTGATGCCCTCCAGCTCGCCCTCCTCGCCCTTGAGCTCGACGTTGACGGCCATCATCGTCTCCGGGGCCAGGCTGAGCTTCTGTGTCGCGAGCGCGTTGTAGCGGTCGATGGAGACCTGGCTGATGTCCACCCCGACGATCCTCTTGACGTGCGGGACGAGCTGCTCGGAGATCATGCCTTCCCAGTTGATCGGGCCGCATCAGCCGAGGTCGCACACTCAAGGAGAATGAGGTAACGTACCGACTCCACACGCGAAGTCGAGGACGGCGGTGCGCTCCTTGTCGAAGAGCGCGGGCCACCGCGCAAGCATCGCGTCGACCTCCTTGCGGGCCATGTCGCGCCAGCCCGCAAACGCCTCCTCGCCCTTTTTCGCGTATTCGTCGAAGTGCGCCCTGTTTGCGGCCGCGAAGTCGTGCGTGGCATGCCCATGACCATGACCGTGCGTGTGACCATGTCCGTGTCCATGTTCGTGAGGAGGGCTGCCCGCGCTAGCGGCATCGGCATGGTTGTGGCCGTGGGCGCATTGGTTGGACATGTCTGAATGTCCGAGTCAAGGCTGAGCAGGACAAGGGCGTTAGGAACGAAGATGGGGGAGTTGGATGAGAGGGCCTTGCAGTGGGTCACGGTGTTTAAGGAGCCTGTACTCGGATCGCAGTCTCAAGGAGCGCCTCCGGGTCGGTGGTGGCCATTGGACCTCAAACATGTGTGACGGTGGCGGTGCGGCCGAGGGACGCGAGGGCGTCCGGCCCGCCCCAACGGCGACTGCGAGGGTACTCTGAGTCTCGGCATGTATTTCTCAGCTACTCTCGCAGGCATCTGAGATGGTCAAGGACTTATTCTCTACGCAGCTCACCACGCACACAGACCGCATGACCATGCAGCATTCGTACGCAGACCCATGGCGTCGGAAGATTGTGCAGTCGATGAGCATCTACATATGACGACTCTTGGCCATATGCACGGACGTAAAGGTATGTAAGTAGGTAGTAGGTACAGTCGCGTGGCGAAAACATGACGAATAACTTAAGGTATAGTGATAGTGCTAGTAGTGACTTGACTGTGACCGTATGATAGTCGTGGCTTCGGAGCGGACCCTGTGTAAAAAATGATTGATCTCTGCATCCAGACGGACACAATGTCCGCTGCACGTCCTACAGACTTATGCCACACACACACACACCGTCCAATAACAACATAACAGCGCCCCCAATTTTCCCAATTCGCCCTCAACTCAGAGCTCACCAGCGCGACTCTTCATATCCGAGATCCCGGTCCCCACGTTCCCAGACGAAGCTATAAAACAAACAGCAAACAACGACAACGCGCTCATCAGTACGAACCCCCGCCGACCGAAGACTCAGACTCAGAGACGAGGCACTCACGCCAGTGCGCCTCCTCGTACCCCGGCAAGACCTCCGACTCGCACAACGCGGGCTGGTTATGCCGCGCGCCCCCGTGCGCCGTCATCCCGCTCAGCACGCCCCGCAGCGCCGCGAGCTCCTCCTGCAACGCCTGCACCGCGCCCGCGCTCGACCAGTCTCCTCCTGGGCCTGTTCTGGACCCAGACCCAGACCCAGAGAGGTCCGAGTCGGGGCTACGCGGGTGGTGCGCGGCGACCTCGCGCTGGAGCAGCATCGACCGGCGGCGCTTCGTGTCGAATGTCTGTGCGGCGCTGACGGGCGACGCGAGCATCGGAAACGCGCCGCCGTCTTCACGTCGTTGTCGCTCGCCGTTTAGCGCATGCGTACACAGCGAGGGAAAGGGAAAGCGGAACGGGGGGCTCGCTCACCTGTGGCGTGGTTGGAGTAAACGCTGGCGCTTGCGGGGCGGTGGTCGGCGAGGTCGCCCATGAGCGGCGGCATCGCGTCCGTTTCCGGGTCCGCCTTCGCGTTCATGGTGTACGGGTCGATGGCCGCGGACATAGACGAGCGCTTGCGCCGCTCGCGGCAGCAGATTAGGAAAACGAGCGTCGGGGCGACGAGCAGGATCACGATACCCCCCACCACCCCGCCGGCGATCGCGGCCGTGTGCGAGTGTGAGGACGACGCGGCATCGAGCGCCGCGCTCGAAGAGGATGTGGAGGCGGCGGCGGCGGCTGGGGTCGGCGTGTTCGAAGAGCCTGAATAGGAGGCGGAACCCGACCCAGGGGACGAGGAGGAGGAAGATCCGGAGGCCGGGTTGGGATTAGAATTAGAGGTAGAGGAGGGGGACGGGGAAGAGGTGGAGGCCTGGGCACCAGAAGTGGTGGATGAAGGGGCTGGCGTGTGAGTGCCAGTGTCAGCGGGCGCACTCTGAGCCGCGCTACTGGAAGCCCCACCGGGAGTGGTCGCATCGACCTCGGTCGTGTAGACGAGATAGTCGAAGATGATGAGCGACTCCTTGCTGCCCGACGCGCTCATCACGAGAGTGTGCTCCGCGTCCGCCAGGCCTGTTGTCGAATAGACGAGGTGGTTGTAGAGGATCGTGCCGCTCGAGTCAGGCGTGTGCTTGAACTGGCCGACGGTCACGCCGTCGATCGCGAACGCGAGGTTCACGTTCGTGTTCGCGCCCTTGAGGAAGTTCGGGATCACGTTGTAGACGTAGACGGCTGTGCCGCGGAACGTGACGGAGACCTGGATGGGGGTGCCGACGAAGTACGTCCCGTGGTGCCAGGTCTGGTCATAGATCTGGCTCGTGTCGAACTCGGAGGGCTTGATCGCGCAGACGCTGCACTGCTCTGTGGGGGAGCCAAGATGCCAGGAGGCATTGTTAGGGGAGTACACTGGTATCACGGACCCGTCGCTGCTTCCGTGCGTGTCGTCGACGGTGACATTAACCGATATGGCAGTGGTGGAAGGAATGCAAAACGCGAGGAGCGAGAGAAGCATGTATGTCCATAACAGCCTCCTCTCTGCCATCCCGTCCCATGAACCGGCTGTGTTGAGAAGTAGATGGCGGGACACGCACCAGCGACGAAGTAACGTATATCCATTCCTGCCAACCCATCTGCAGCGATAACACTCCGCTCGCCCATGTGAAGCCTTGATAAACAGGTAGATCAGCCCGTGGGTTTGAAGGACCAGAAAGAAGAGAGAGAACGAACACATACGGAGTCCAGCTCGGCGAAGGTTGGGGGCGGGGGCGGAACTCGGAAGGCTCGAAGATTTCCTGAGCTTTCACATCCGTCAGATGTTACAAGTGATCCCAGCAGCTCACAACAGTTGACCCGGAATATGAAGCCAACACCAAGCCAAACGAGGGCACGCGGTACCCACTGATCGGGTTGTCATATCGATTCCGAAGGACTTCTCGGTTAATGGCGATCACCATATTTCCCCGCCAATGTTGCTACTGCGGACTATAGCGACACGCAGCCTGTTTGTCTGCAACATTGGCCAAGAACTTTAGCGGTACTTACGCCCATTAATTCCTCGGGCTATGAGGGTTCGAGTTGGTGATACTTACCGACAGCATTCGATGAGGTGCACATGTTCTGGAGGCTTGATCAAGATAATGGGCATTGCGGAACTAGCGGTTTCAGGTCCGCAGGTCTGAGGCACTGTCGGGTGTGGCAGTGCGAGGCCAACCTGCCAGTCGACGTGAGAACTTAGCATGCTGTCTGCGTCACGACTTTCCAGACTCACCAGTGGGAATCTTGCGCGACTTGCCCCTTGGGCCATTTATCTGGAGTACTTCAAAATCCGAAGACATACCTGTAATCCACCAACCACGCGACGAAGTGCGGAAAGAAGAGCGCGAGCGAGCAGTGCCACTGATGTCGATGAGGTACTAAGTACTTATTTACGTAAGTGACTGTCTAGATCTGCGGTGATGGCTCCCTGACATGAGAGCGACTAAGAAGGAGATGGGCAGCCTTGTCAGGTGGCCACACCAACCCTGCTTCAGCTAACACCGCTAGAAAACACCGTGAGCTGCGAATGTCATTGTTTGGAATGTGCGGACACGTACCAACCACCGTATAAGAAAATAAGGACCTGCTTGCCAAGCCTCAAGGGCCGAGAACTAAGCGCTCCTCAGCTGCCCAGGAACCAGCTTGAAAGTTCCTGAACGACATCTAGGCTTTGGGTGAAAACTCTGCCCTGAAGATAGTACCTTGGCCACCGGAATCTAGAGCTGGATATGCCTGTTGGTCAAGGCTGGCGAGCGCTAGCGACTCACCAGCGATTAATAATATTTGGCCCTGTTTGCGATGCTGTGCACCCCGACAGTTCCGGGCCGAAACTCCGATCCTTGCTGCGTTACCGCAACGCCGTTGGCTCCGAGCCCATCTTGTCCTCATCTCAACTTCCGCTCTGTATCCTACCGTGTGCCAAGTACGCGGAACCTGCCAACGGTAGCGAAATGCATGGATTTTGCGCTTTTGCCCATCGCTCGCGAACTTGGTTGCAGTACTACTGGGGCAGTGACGTTACCATGCACAACACTGGCATGTAAGTACCTAAACGTGACCTCAGCAGTTGTAAGTATATGTTCGAATATCGCGTGGAAACCTGATGAAATCTTGACCATCACCTCGCTTTTAGAGACAAGTTCCCCGCAGAAAGTTCTACGGGGACAACAAGCATAATGGATGGCGAGGATACCTAGGCAGCGATAGGCTAGTGCGATGGAGCGATCCAGTCCATTGATCCGGAGCTCAAACAAACTTCACTCTCGGAGGTGCCTAACCACGACATTTCCAGGTCGAGGACTTCAGCACGTAGTTGTTTCACATAGTATGTGTATGTTTGTGCTTGCACTCGATTCGAGTTCAAGTTGTCCTAGCACGCTGAAAAAAAAAGACCGATCCTATTCAACATCCAAGCGAGTCGCCAATTAAATGCGGGCTGAGCATGTCGATTACACGAGAACTGAGTTGAATCAGTTGTCGTCCACCATGCTGCCCCGATACCTCGCGCCCCCAGATCCCAGCGCTCACCGAACCCGGGCCACAGCCTACAGAGGCTTGACGCCGCGCGCAACGAACCACGTCGTACCCGCCTCCCTCAGCACGCTCGGCAGCTTCAGCGTCGCGGCATCGTGCATCTCAAACGCGCCCAAGCCCGCGCCCTCGAACGCCCCGCGCAGGTGCGCCTCGCTGATGCCGCAACTGTGCGGGACGAGGTGGTGGTGGGTCTCGGGGAAGAGCTGCCTGCCGTCCGGCGCGGCCTTGATGTCGACGACGACGAGCGCGCCCCCGGGCTTCAGGAACGACGCGAGCAGACGCGACATGCCCTCCAGCGAGGGGAAGTGATGGAACGAGGCGGAGCACTGGCGGTGGAGAGGAGGAATTGGTGAGCGAGGAGCGTGCGGAGGATAAGGATAAGACCGGGGACAGGAGGCCTACCACGACGAGGTCGAATTTGAGGCCGTCCAGCTCTCCGGGCTCGCCCTTTAGCTCGACGCAGACGGCCTTCATCGTCTCGGGTGTCTGGCCGAGCTTCTCGGCCGCGCGGGCGTTGTAGCGGTCGACGGAGGCTTGGCTGATGTCCACCCCGACGACCTTCTTCGCGTGCGGGATGAGATGCTCGGAGATCAGACCTTCCGAAGGCCCCGTCAGAGGTACTGTTCCGCACGAGAAATGATGGGAAAGCTGTGACAAACCGATACCACATGCGAAGTCCATGACGATGGTGTGCTCCTTGTCGAGGATGCCGGGCCACTGGGCGCGGATCGCTTCGATCTGCATGCCGGCGGTCTCGTGAGCCTCGGGGTGCATGCCCTCGAACTCATGCGCATGTTCGTCGAAGAATGCCTTGTTCGCCGCGGCGAAGTCGTGGTCGTGAGCGTGCCCGGGCACCTGGGAAGTACCGTGCGTGGATGCGGGATGGGACATGTCGAAGAGTGAATAAAACGGCGGAGAAGAGGGAGCAATGGAGGGCAGGGATTCAGAGTTATGGTGTCCGGGTTGGTTACGGAAGGCAAGAATGGGAAGGGGAAGGCCGAGAATGAGCACTCGGTGAGGGTCGACCCTGAGATACATACCTCAACATGTTTCCCTTAAGTACCTGCCTATTGAGGGACAAACTCAAGAAGCGTCCAGAGTTGGTCCAGAGTGGTGGGATTGCCGTATACGTGGAAGCTTGTGGAACGCATATAATACGGCAGCGGCCGCATCGAGCCGTATGGCCGCGGCCGCAGGCACCGCAACTCTTACGAATGGCATGGTCCTCATCCTGTCGTCGCATTACAAAGGCGGGGTCGACTATCACCTCCTAGTCCCGTGATCAGCTATTCGGAAGTCGAACCGAATGAGGAGCAATCACTTACTGGGTCACCGTAATGAGCGTTTCGCGCCCCTCGTTCAGTGACTACGGGTTGGCTTCGTGACATGGTTGCCAGTCTGTTTAAGCTCTGCCTGAGAATTTACAATATGCGACTGGAGAAGCACCTGGCCGCGAAAACTGAACGAATTATGCGTCGTTCAGCCCATCGTTGCGGTGGGTACTAGTATAGGATACCTTCATCTGAACCGTATTGCGTCGTTCCAATCTGTTCTGGAAATGTTTTATTTCCGTGCCCGATTCTCGCTTCGGAGGCCTACTAGTAGTCACGAGACTAACTTAGCAAGCTTCGTAGATGCGTGTCATTGGTACTGACCAGGTTTTGTATAGGCATCACGGCCACGAGGACAAAATCGAACCCATTGGATTCCGAATTCCCCTCGGAGGCGGCCCAGTTGCGCCGCGTCCCTGAGCTTGGCAAGCTTTGCGTGGAACCAAGGTGCAGAGCTATCGTGGGGGAGGTGGTACGTCCTAGTCTCATGCGACCCTACTCGTCGCGACGTAGGGCTTCTTTGACATTTGTCCAGGCAAGCCGTCATGAGGCTTTGGGTTCGAGGACGGGTCAAACACAGGCCTAGGCCTACCTGCCTGTTTGACAGCCAAGTATGCATAAGTATTTAGTGAGTTGCGATCATCGTGTATACCGTGCGCGGAGTTGCTCCTGATGCAAGTGAGTAGTCTAGCTTCTCGAATAAAACGCAGGTCCTCGCACGTACTTGCCGGCAGCACAAGCGGAGAGACCCAAACCGGTGCAAGGCAGCAGAATAATAATAATGAAAGTGTAGCATTCAACAAACCTAGATTCAAGTGAGCTTCGAGTCCTTAACCTTGGCCGTTATAATCGAGAAAACGCTGCCACGGCACCAGCCCGCGTGTGCGTGCGGGAGAGCACCTCATGTCTAGTGCATCGAGACCTTGATAGATAGCGAATTCTGAGAGAAGGAGAAAGAAAGCGGGCGCGGGGCCAGGTTCGGCGCCGAAGGAGCGTGGGCCACGGTCACCTCGACGTCCTGTCCGACGCCCTTCGGCTTGCCGTCGGGTATAGCGCAGCGGCGGCGTGGGGACGGCGTATAGGGAGCACGGGATTTGGGAGAGGAGGAAGTCGTGCGTGAAGAGACCACTGACTCGCGACGGAGCGTGTCCAGGCGTGCGAGCACGGGGATGAAGTCCTGTGGAGAAGACTGTGACTTTGATGACGATGGGGAAGCGGTCGGCGCGAGAGTCGGCGTGCTCGTTGCCGAAGTTAGAGGGGCGGGAGCTGGGGCTGGCGATACGCGGCCAGCGTCGTCGGAGCGCGTAAGGACAGTGTCGACCCGTTGTGGCTCATCATGCGTGATGGAGAGCGGGGTGGGCGCGGCGGGCGGCGGAGTGGGCCGGGTAGCGTATGGGATGGGAGGGGCCGGAAGAGACGCCGTGTGGCTTTGGGCTGGGGGAAGTGGGGACGCTGACGGGACCTGGACAGACGGAAGTGGAGGCGCGGCGCGACGTGGAAGGGCTGCGATGGACTTGCGGATGACCACGACTTCTTCGTAGTCGTAGGATACCTCGTCAAGTTTCCTCTTGAGCTGGCCAATGCGTGCATGGGGTGGGTGACATTGGCGTGGCGTCTGCGTTGCAGTGCGCGCCAACATGTGGGGTAGTTCCCAGCCCTTGCCGAGAGAAGCGGAAGCAGTGACGGAAGAGGAGGGGCGTGGCGGAGGTATGGTCTGCACGCCCTCGGCAAGCTGTCGGCTCTGTGGGGGCGTGTCTACGGCATGGGGAGTGTCAGGAATCGACGTGGGCTTTTTGAAGCCCTCGTCGTATGTCGGTGGCGGGGGTGGAGCAGGTGGAGATGCAAAGAGCGGCATAGGAGGGAGGGCGATATGCTGGCCCCAGAGGTGTGCCCTTCCGCAACGATTGCAAAACGGCCTGGCGTGGGGGTTGTGTTCACCATCTGGATGGTGCTCCTGGCACCCGCGGCAGAATCGTTGGTGGTAAGGGGATCCTTCCCCCCGACGACACACAGCGCAGCGGTTAGAGGAGTAGTTGGAGGGTTCGAATTCGTGAACTTCCGGTGGAGGTGCCATGGAGGCGGACGGTTGTCTGGCTAAGTCGGTGGCGAGGTCAGTGTAGGACGATGAATCCTCGTTAGGGGGAAGGAGGACGGGAATAGGCGAGACACACCAGGGACTTCAGTCTTGATGGTAGGAGAAAGACGAGGAATATATACGATCTTCTGAGCCAGAACTTCGTTCCCTGTGAGAAGATGGACGCTCTAGCCGAGCGCAGTTTCTGTGACGGGGGAGCCATCAGGACCGGGAGGTCAATGGTGTGGAGGTGACCGTTGCCTGACGCACCAACAAGACTACGTTTTGTTTTGCTTGAACGTCTCGCGCGACTGAAGTCAACAAACTCGCAGGAGGTTACTGGAAAGTGCTGTACCACTTAACCTCCTTAACTGCAAGGGAACTCACACATGGCTGCCAAGTCCAGAAGATGACAAATTAGTAGAGAAAACAGGAACTACATAGTAAGCATGATATAGATCCGAGTGTAGAGATACAGGTATCGAGAGCAATTGGTATGTATGAAGCTCACAGATATAACGCACGCCCATAGGCGAAACAACAAATCCAATAGATGTGGGCTTAGCACCGACGGTGGCAATTCTTTTAACACGCGCATCCGCCTGCGTCGTCTTCTCCGTTCAGGCTGCGTCCTGGAGTGACGGTTGATGCCTTTGTCCCGCTGGACGCGTCTTCTGGCTGTGAATCGACACTGGATACAGCATAAATTTGAATTGGTTGGGAAGAGAAAAGGCACAAGCAAACGTACTCGTCTTTGATGGTTTTCGCCATCAGATTGAACGCCTCCTCGACGTTCGTCGAGTCCCTCGCTGACGTCTCAATGAAGGGTATTGACAGGTTGTCCGCGAACTCCTGTTGGACGTATGCGCTTTTAGGGATGCTCGGCAGACTGTACATACTAAAACTGACCTTCGCGGCAGAATACTCAACAACCTTTTTCTCCACGAGGTCAGACTTGTTGCCGATGATGAGTTTCTTCACATCTTCCGAGGCGTACCGCTCGATTTCTTGTAGCCAGCCCTTGACGTTTGAGAACGTCTCTGACCGTTTGCAAACGCATATAAGCGGCAGGTAATCGTCACACGACCGACTAGAAAACATACCCATGTCGGTGACATCGTACACCATGATGATACCGTGCGCACCGCGGTAGTACGCGGCCGCGATCGTGCGGAAACGCTCCTGTCCGGCGGTGTCCCACTGTAAAGGCAGCCTGGTTGGCGGTTTGTCGTGGAAAATTACGGTCGGACGAGCGAGTAGGGGTTGGGGGCATGGTCGGAATGCAAGAACATGTCAGGCTGAACACTCACAATTTGCAGCTTCACAGTTTTGCCCTCGAGCTGAATCGTCCTGATCTTGAAGTCGACACCGATGGTGCTCAGGTAGCTGTCCGTGAAGGAATCCTCTGCGAACCGCAGGAGGAGGCATGACTGCGAAGAGGAACGATGAGTTCAGCATCGAGTCAGTCACGGCATGTCGTCCGCACGATCTCGACAACTCACCTTGCCGACCCCCGAGTCTCCAATGAGAAGCAGCTTGAATAGGTAATCGTACCCGTCTGGCATTGTGTCTGGGCGTGTCGCGGCTTTGTCGTCTAGGTTGTCGAGGCGAGGATGCGGGAGCAAAAGTGGAAGTTACGGGAATGCGCGGCGGGCGTTGCGGTTCAAGTAGTGGTTGGGGGTATGAAGTGCCAGCTAGGGTGAGTACAGCCTCTTGTCAGCCTTGTCTGGTCGCCGTTGCGCCCGTCGTTTGGCGTCCCGAGGGCGGGCAGCAGCGGCGATGATTGGATGAGGAGCGGGCGGTATCTCACTGCCATCCCGCGGTCCGGGCCGATCATTGATGGAGGCGTGGTTGTGGCGTTGCCGGCACATCTGCCGCCCAAGGGGGCTCGCTTACGTCATTATTTGGTTCAGAGGGCTCTTGCCAAACATCCACCTGGAGCTTATACTGCATCAGCCACCACGACCTCTGTTGCCCTCTTAGCTTCCCTGGCCACTCTCGTTAGGTTTTAGCAACGACAGAGTTAAGACACACCGCGCATACTTACCGCCCTATCTACATCTTGTGGTTGCTTGGTCGTTGCCCACCGTCAAATGCCTACCTAACGTTTCCTCGGATATGCCGTCCTCAACACAAGACAGCAACCATTCCTCTGACTATTTTGACGATGACCCTGACTTTATCAAGGCAATCAACGAGGTTCATATCCCGGGAGATGTTGTGGTGCGCCCTTCAAACTCCTTCTCGACGCCTCCGCTCGCACAAGCCCCAAGGCTCGACACAGCTGAACACATCAAGTCAAATCAACTGCTTGATGACGATCAGCCACCCCCTCCCAATCAACGTGCGTTAAAGAGACAACGGCCTCCCAACCATGAGCTCTACGCCGACGAGGATGGCACGCAATACCACAGTGTCCTCAATGCCGTGGATGGGAGCAACGGGGAAGAGGCAGGCTCAGAGTCATACCTCGACTCTCACACCTATGGTCCTGCGCGATTCGGAGGATTTGGAGAGTACATGACAAGGAAACGGGCGAAGCTGCAGGTTCAGAACGGGGAGGTAGCCGGTGGAGAGGACGGTACCGGCCAACGGAGCAAGATCTTCAGTGGCCTTCAGATCTACGTGCGTCCCACCCTCGCTTACACTAGATGAATGCGTCTGACCGACGGACCAGATCAATGGCTGGACAGAGCCGTCTGTCCAAGACCTCCGTAAGATGATCGTTCAGAACGGAGGCATCTTCCATCCATATCTAGACAAGAAGTCCCTTGTGTACGTCCGTCTCTTGATGAGGGGTGCATTTACGGCCTCCCAATGCGACATGAAACCAATCGATTTATCTTCCCCTACACTTCCTTGTTCGAGCATGTACTTCAACGAGACAAGCGCCGTTTCATGCATTCAGACAGAATAGCTTGTCCCGTGCCGAGCGCACACTAAGGGCTAAGGGGTATCCACCGAGATAGTCCACTTTCTGCTTTAATCTGACATTGGGAGGCCGTGAAACTGCACTAGTTTACTCACACCGCACGACATCCGCTCAACTTACAACAGAACCCACGTTATAACATGCTCGCTCACTCCAGCCAAGGTTCGCGAGTTCAAGTACATGAAGGTCGTCCGGCCGGACTGGCTCGTCGAGAGCCTCAAAGCGGGCACGCTCCTCCCTTGGCAGAACTACGTCTTCCGGGCTGGCGAACGACTGGAAACTAAGGCTCCGCAGAAGTCGCTCTTCGGCAACTTCGTCACGCACCGGAGGCCTCCGCCCCCCTTCCCAAAGGCAGCCCCAAGCGTCAATAAGCCAAGCTCCCCCATGGCGATCGATAACGAAGAGGAGGAGGAGGAGGATGACTGGCAATTCAGTCAGCTTGTAGAAGAGCCCTCACAGCTCTCCCCAAGCTCCTCCCCGCCGCACACACCCAAGAAGGCTGCCGGTTGGCGCAAGCCCGCCCCAAGGACCCCGTCTCGCCCCCTCTACGTCACCGACCCCGCCTCCCCGGAGGACGCAGCGCGGGTGCCGGGCTACGCCACGCACAAGGCGAACCCGCACGCGGAGCGCGCGATGAAGAACCCCGCGTGGCGCGCGGCGCACACGTCCGTCGCGCCGGACTTCATCGAGGGCTACTACAGGAATTCGCGGCTGCACCATCTGTCGACGTGGAAGGCGGAGCTGAAGAACCTCGTCGCGGAGGCGCAGGAGCGCGCGGAGAACGGCGGGGCGGAGGCGTGGAAGAAGACAGCCGCCGCGGCGAAGGACCTAGACGGTGGTGCTGGTGGTGGCGGGGGGACACTGGCAGGGATGTCGATGAGCGCGGGCCAGGAGGCGGTGGAGACGATCGTGCAGCAGAATCTGGGGGGCCGGGGACTGGGCAGTGTCGGGCTGGAGGGGGATGTGAGCATGAAGGGGGCGGCGTTGGTGAAGAAGGCGGTATCGGGAAAGGGCAAGGGGAAGGAGAAGGCGGGGGACGAGGAACGGGTCATCATGCACTGCGACTTTGACAGCTTCTTCGTGTCGGCGGGTCTGGTCGATCTTCCGCACCTGCGCGGGAAGCCTGTCGTTGTGTGCCATTCGCAGGGGTCGACGGGAGGGGGGTCGAGCACGAGCGAGATCGCTAGTGCGAGCTATGAGGCGCGGGCGTTTGGGATCAAGGGCGGTATGAGGTGGGTCCTACGGTTCTGGTCTTGATTCACCGGACAGTGACGCGGGGATCTGGTACAGCCTGCAACAAGCCCGAAAGCTCTGTCCGACTGTCATGACGATTCCATATGAGTTTCAAAGGTATGTCGGGTCTTCAGTGCAGGCACATATGCACGGCTCACTTACCTGGGACCACAGATATAAGCAGTTCTCGCTGCAGTTCTACACCATACTCATGGCCCATGCCGACGACCTCCAAGCTGTCTCGGTCGACGAAGCTCTGATCGACGTTACGACCAGCGTTGCCCGCATCCGTGCTGAGCTTGCTCAACATACAGATCACATGGACGAAGGGAGCGATCCCGCCAAGGACTTCGCGGAGTCGATCCGAGCGCAGGTCAGAAGGGTCACTGGCTGTGAAGGTTTGTATATGCCGCGCCTGCTCGAGCTTCATAAGCTAATCGTTGACGTCAGTGAGTATCGGGATTGCGTGCAACATCATGCTCGCCCGATTGGCGTCTCGGAAGGCCAAGCCAGGTGGGTCTTTCCACCTGCGCCCTGAGGACGTTGCGGAGCACCTTGCCCCACTGGACATCGATGCGTTGCATGGCTTTGGGTATTCGACCCGCCAGAAGGCTGAGGAGAAGTTGGGTGCGACAAACTTGGGTGAGCTTACGAAGAAGAGCAAGGCGGTTTTGTGCGAAGCCCTCGGAAAAGGCACGGGAGAGACCTTGTACAAGGCTCTGCGTGGGATTGACGACAGGAAGCTGGAGAGCGACAAGCCGCGCAAGTCTGTGTCCTGCGACATAAACGTGGGTCATTCCAAATCACCCCGTTCTGTAGGCGTATCTAACCACTCGTAGTACGGCATACGCTTTGAGAGCAACGAGCAAGCGGAGACGTTTGTGTACCAGATGGCCGAAGAGGTCTCTCGTAGGTTGCGGAGTATCGACATGCGCGGTCGTTCCATCACGCTGAGGATCCTCACTCGAAATCCGCACGCGCCAGTCGAGGCTCCGAAGGTGGGTTCGCGAAGACTCCTCTTGGACTGAAGCTCATTCTTCGGAACAGTTCCTCGGACACGGCATATGCGAAGCACACAACAAGCAGATGACGCTGATCGCCCCTGGCGGTCGAGCGACCAGTGACGAGAAGGTCATCGGTGAACATGCCTGGCGGATGCTCAAGAGCTTTAACTTCGAGCCGAAGGAGCTTCGCGGCGTCGCGATCCAGGTCCAGAAGCTCGAGAAAGCCTCTAGACCTCAAGACTCCGAGCTCGGCCAAGCGCTGCTACCATTCCAGCGCAAGCAGGTGCGCATCGAGGAGACCTCAACAAGTCGGGCGCCCCAAAAAGCTGTCCGGATTGGGGAGGCTTCGACAAGTCGGGCGCCGCAGATTGCTGTCCACCCTCCATCTTCACCCGACGACGTCGAGATCATCGAGAACCCCAAGAAAGCTGCCCCGCCTATAAACGACACCTTCGACCTGCCGTCGTTCTCCCAAGTGGACATGTCAGTCTTCGACGCCCTGCCCGAAGATCTCCGGAAGGAGCTCGAGGACGAGTACAAGCGTCGGTCCGCCACACCCGCACCCATGCCAGCCCCGAAAGAACCAACGCCCATGCCCCCGCCGCCACCACCCGCGAAGCCGAAGTCCATTCTGAAGAGGTCGAACCTCAGCCGTATCACCAGGCAGCTCGCGCCGCGCAGCCGCCCCGTCCTCACGCAGACGAGCAAGTTCTTCGGGAAGCGCGTGTACGCGTCCTCGATCGCGGTCACCGAGCGCGAGCTGCGCAGGTACGGCATCGACCCGTCCGTCTTCGCCGCGCTCCCGCCCGAGCTGCAGCGCGAGCAGCTCGCCGCGCGCCGCAAGCCCGGCGTCACCGTGCACGTCGGCAAGCGCAAGGTGCTCAAGCCGTCGCGCGGGCCGCGCTTCCGCGGGAAGCCGGGCATCATCATCCCCCCGCCCCCGCCCCCCAAGGCGGTGTTCCGCATAAAGCCAGTGCTGAAGCAGCGGGGGGAGGAGAAGGGGGAGAAGCTGTGCTTTACGGAGGTGGGGGACGTGCAGACGGTCATCGGGAGCTGGGTGGGGAGCTTCGCGGAGCACGAGCCGAACCAGCGGGATGTGGACTACTTTGCGAAGTTCCTGGTGCAGTGCGTGGATGGGGAGCGGGCGGCGGACGAGGGCGTCGAGCACGCGATTGCAGTCGTCAAGTGGTGGCTCGTGCTGCTGAGGAGGCATTTCGGGGTTTGGGAGAACGCGCCAGAGGTGGAGGGAGAGGATGTGGGGAGAAGGCCGGCGAGGGTAACATCGGAGTATGCGGGAAGGGCGTGGTGGAGGGCGTTCCGGGAGGTGAAGGCTAAGATGGATGCTGCGGCGAGGAAGAAGTTTGGCGGGTGCCTTTCGCTCAAATGAGCGATACATGTTGTGTACTTGCGGTGTAAATTATCTTGTATTTAACCTTCCTTTCTATTCATTCGGATGTGTGAATCGAGTCTCCTACCGTCTCGTACGTTCCAAGCATCTAGCCTTGTAGCCATCCATTTTGCGACGCCTGCTGAAAAGTAACGAAGGGGAAGGACGCGTTCAAAATATTTGGTGAATTTCGCGGCAAAGGGGGAAGGGGACAACTAGTACCCCGGCAAGACCAAGCCCCATCCATCTCTGCGCCCGCAACAATGACAACTGAATAAGAACAATTCCTCAGGCAATGTGGCTTTATGTTCGTGGCAGGACTTTTTCTACGCGAACCTGGGACTGCCTAGCCCTTCGCGAGTTCTAAGGATGACCACAGGTGAAGCTCCTGTGTTAATCGGACTGGGCTCCCCGCTAGATCCAAGTTTCTGTAGGAAGTACATCACTGGGCACGCATACAAGCAAGCTCGTAGCTTCGCTCAGTACTCACGGCGACAGCCTTCATCTTGCAATTGAAACAAAACGCGAGAACAGCCAAAGGGCATGGGACGCATTCCTGAACAACTGGAGGGTCGGCGAGGCCCCACCCGTCTATATGAGCCTCCCCAGTAGTCTCGTAACCAGCCATTTTGAAACATGTCGTAGGAAGGCAAACGGGAAGAGGCAAGACAGGAGAAGACGAGTCCCAAAACGTCTGGTGAATTTCGTGCAAGTGGAAGGGGGGCGCTTTCGGATCCCTCTTCACCCACTCGTCGGTCGGTTGGCTCGGGATCGCGAAACGACACGTTCACTCTCCACTTGTAGGTGCCTGCATGCAGACGATGCGCGTGCGATTATCGTCCGTCGCCCCAGTTGGTGCTTTCCTGCCAGCAGTCAACTGGACACCTCCACTGCATGCCGCGACTAAGCGACAGCTCCTGATCCCCTTCGAGCGCGGTTGTGTGCAAAACGATGCGCATATAATCAGGTCTTCCACTGTGGGCAGTTGTAGCTGGGCATTTACGAGGAGCCTGCCGGGAGAGACGTTGACGCGTCGCATCACAAATGCTAGTAAGAGTGGAGACCGCGGAGCTCAAGGAAATTCACCATTCACCAGAGCGTTTGGAATTGTCCTTTCCTTGCTCCTACCCTCCTCTTTTCCTTCGCCCCACGCGTTCCCAAAGGGCCGGTTACGGGACCACTTTACCAGAGGGTTTGGACATATCCTTGCCTTCCTTCCCTCCTGCCGTTTTCCTTCCTGGGATGCGTCCTAAATGTCTAGTTTGAGACTAATTCCCAGACATTTAAGACCGCACCCCGTCTTATGTTCGTTCTTGGACACAATTTGGAAGGGTTCGAGACTACCAAGTATGATGACTGACAGGGCGGTGGGAGGCCAGCCCACCATCATACCTGTATCCGGCCTTCGACTGGCGATTCATCCTCAAAAGTTCTCACTGCCTATTTGTTGACTATTGAACTCACCTTCCATCGCACCGCCCCTCCTACATAACATATGTATGGGTAGTTATAGCGCAAAGCTTTATAGAAGGTCATATTCCTAGATTGCGAGTGAATAGAGTTGGGTTTGCGGAACGCGAGGAAATGGCAGAAGCAGGAGTCGCCAGATAGTGATGGTACATGCTGCCGCAGACCCATGAGTCAATGGAAGAAGGCAAAGAAACATAACTCACCTATTCAATATTCCTTCTGCTGAACGTCTGACAACACCAACACGCATCAATCTGCTGGAGCCTTCAGCATTGGCGGATGAGCACTGGGCTCCGTGTTGTGAATGAGGGGTTCTCGCTCGCTGGGAAGGGTTTCGAGCGATGGTCGTCGTCTACATGAGCACAACGTTGCCGTGCAGGCGTGACCTGTCCACTAGGAAGTGAGCTCTATGCTCACGGCCAAGAAATGACAGGATGGTTGTACTCACGAACGCTCAGGAAGTCAATGCAGATGCCAAGGCATACGTCGAAACATGCAGCGAATGCGAGTGCGAAGCAACTGCCTACGACATCGTCGGACATGGGGGTAGCAAGAGGGCCGTATGTTCGTCGTGCGCTGGCAAGGAGGACGGCAGGATGAAACAAGGAGCTGAGGAGGGAGCCTTCCCCACGATCGCTTCTGCCATGGCTCGCGCTGGAGCCTGGGCATGGACAAACCCTCTTCCCCGCCAGCCGCTCATGCAACGCCCGATCGGCAGCCCGGGCCGACACCATCATTGCCCCTAGATTGGGGTTTGTACAGGAGAAAATCGATGTGCAGTCACTTCAGCTGCGCTCAGTGCTCATCTACTTATCTTCCAAAGTATACGTGCCCTTGGCCTTTGTACCATCCTTCAACTCACTCCACGATGGCACGAAATAGTGCGTAGCGTCCTCAAACATAAACCCCTTACTTACTCTTAAACAGAGCATCGAAAACTCGACGTCCCAACAAAGTCCAGTGCGTGCCGCAACGCAGATGGCAAATCTTCTCCCTAGCTCATAGTTGTCACAGAGCTCAAGAAAGACCCCGGTGTCCCTCGTCTGCCCAGCTTGAAAGTTCGCAATGCGAGTAAACATCTCCAGCCAGTATGTCCATGCACCAGTCCCTCACCAGCCATGGGCTCATGCCCTCCACGCCGGTAGCCGCCTCGCTCGGACCCAGACACACAGATGGCCTCGGAGCCAACTCTGTCCTCGCTTGCGGCTTTGGCATCTTCATCTTCTGCTGAGGCGTACTCGGCCGACCCTTCATCCTCCAACGGCGCTCCGAAAACCAAGGAGCAACTCCGCCGGCACTATGTCCGTGCCCTCCACAAAGTCATAGATGAAGCGGACATTATTGTACTGGTTCTCGACGCCCGAGACCCCGAGGGTTGTCGCAGTCGTCTCGTGGAGGAGGAAGTACGTCGGAGAGAGGCCGAAGGAAAACGTTTAGTCTTCGTGCTGAACAAAGTTGGTGAGTGCCTCCTCCCTTTTCTTTCTACACACCATAGCGCTTTCAACGTTACGTTGTGGAAGCATCCTACGCGATATTCCCGCTATCCATGATTTCACGCTGTCCGTGTATGCCGTCTCTGCCTTGATATATCTGTGGGCCAACACGGCACGTCTCGGAACAGCGCATATATCTACTGCAATCTGTTTATGGGCTGATATCACAGTGTCCGAGATCACGGTTCCCGCGCGCATGTGTTCCATGATCCATCTCAGTTGAGCTAAAGAAGACAATATGTTTGTCACACGAACCAGTAGTCTCTCAGCCCGCTCTGTTGCCTTGCCCGAAATAGCTCAACCTGGCGGGATGGGCTCCAAATCATCACTCCCTTTTCGCTCACATATTTGAGGCTATGATTAACCCCATATTCCAGACCTCGTCCCCCGAGACAATGCCCAAGCATGGCTTCGTTACCTTCGACACTCGACCCCAACCCTCCCATTCAAGTCCGCCTCCTCTCACCAGCGCACCAACCTCTCTTCCTCAACCGCCCCTGCGCTCCTTCGCCTCCTAAAAGCATACAAGCCCACCGCACAGAGCATCACGGTCGGGATCGTCGGGTACCCCAACGTCGGGAAGAGCTCGCTCATCAACTCGCTCAAGCGCTCCAAGGTCTGCGCCGTCGCGGCGCAGCCGGGGCACACAAAGGAGCTCCAGACTGTCCAGCTCGAGCGCGGCCTGCGCATCATCGACTCACCCGGCGTCGTCTTCGACGCGGACGACTTTGACGACGGCAAGAGCCCCGCTTTGGGCGCGAGCACCGCGAAGTTGAACATCCTGCTGCGCAACGTCGTGAAGGTCGAGGACGTGCCGGACCCCGTCGCGCTTGTTGGGGAGATACTGGCGCGCACGGATGTCGCCACGCTCAAGAAGCTGTACAGCGTCGAGGACTTCGCGTCCCCGCTCGAGTTCCTCACCATGCTCGCGCTCCTTACGGGCCGCTTGCTCAAGGGCGGCACGCCCGACGTGCTCGCTGCCGCGCGCCAGGTCCTCATGGACTGGAACCACCAGAAGATCCCGTACTTCTCTGTGCCCCCAAGCGTGCACCCGTCGCTCGTGCCGTCGACCGTTCCCGGTACTGGCGGCGTGCAGGTCGCTCCTGGGGCGGAGAATGTCGGGCAGGCCCAGATCCTGACGGAGATGTCCGCGCCGTTCCAGCTGGAGGGCTTGTTCGGTCAGGCCGACGCAGGGGCGTTCGGAGGAGGCGGCGGCGATGCCGTGATGGAGGACGACGTGGACGCGTTCATCCCAGACGGGGTGGAGTCGATGGATGAGGACGGGTCAGTTTCCCCTCCCCCTCACTTCAAGTTCTTTGGCCGTTGCTGACGGGAGACGATGCTTTGCACGCGCGTACACACAGAAAACAGATGGAGTCGGACGACCTCGCGCACCGCATCCCGCGCAAACGCTCTCGCAGCCCCTCCGAGTCGGTCGTCTCCCTCCCAACCTCCACTTCCACCCTCCCCGTCGCCTCCGCCTCCGCCAAACGCACCTCCGTCACAGTCGACGAGGCCGCCCGCCCCCCGGCCCCAAAACGCCTCCGGCGCTCGCGCGACGTGCCCGCGTACGACGCGCCCGTCGCGGAGCACGCGCGGCAGCGCATGGCGGGCGGGAACCCGCTGAGCCGGAAGGTGCTGAAGAAGGAGGCGAAGAAGGCGCGGCGGGCGGCGAACCGCGCGGCGCAGAGCGAGCGCATGCGCGCGGGGATGGAGGTCGACGACGACGATGCTGCGCTTGGGCTCGGGGCGTCTTTCATGGGCTCGAGTTCACCTTGAATTCCTGAGTTCGTGAAACGACGCGTGGGCCGTCGGTGGGCGACGCGAGGCGGGGGTGGAATGGAATTGCTTACATGCGTGTTGGGTGATTGAGCGAGTTTGCGGATGCGTGCGCAATGCAGTTGATTGCAGCGACCAGCGACCAGCGGAGAGTGTATAACATCTGCTTCTGGTAGGAAGATATGTAGCAGTGACAGTTTGTCGTTTTACTCCTTGGGATTCGGATATTCGGGCAGCCTCGAGTCAGCAAATGTGTGTGGACCCGATGGACTTCATACCATCGTGGCCTGAACCGAAAGGCTAACCGTGTCTTGACTCGTTCTGTCGACAATTTCCGGCTGAAGAGTGTATATGGGACTAGTACTCCCAACACCTCTGCGGCAATCTCGACCCGTAGACGTTGAATATGGGTCCTTGCTACCCAGATGTGTCCTTCGCTGGGCATCTCGTCCTCGATCGCGGTGAAGAGGTCTGCTAGCCGCACTGCCCATCGGACGATTGCAAGCACTTAGCGCGCTCTGGCGGCAGTTGGACGGCAACGACAGACAGACGTGCATCCGACCTCGTTTCCCGTCAGCCATGCGGCGAACAAACCCGGTATCCATGGGGTCACTTCTGGCTTCCAGCCGAACTTCTGCTGAATTCTAAAGAAGAGATAGAGATTGCATGTCAGTCGCAATCCCCGCCATAGACCCCGAGTAAAACTACTAAGTACCTCAACGATCACCTCGAGCGTCTCTCTGAGACAGTACACGTCCCGGAGAACGGATCGAACGTCGTCATATTCGAGTGTGCGGATTTTTTCTATGTCGCTAGTAGCGTAAGGTATCACCACCAAGGGACGCTCACATCGGATGATTTGATGGTGTGGTCGGCCGGAGCCGAATGTCGATCGAGCTGGTCGTAAATGTCGGCTTCGGCCTTAGATGGCTTGAGGGAATTGACAACGCATATGAGCCCCTCTGCGAGCCACTTTGTGTGATAGGCTGGCAACTGCGCCGACGTTGGTGGTTAGCTGAGGGCATTAACTTCGTAAGTAAAGAAGTTGGTGCACGGCGGCGGCATGCATACCGGCTGTATTGGCTTATCGAGAACAATTCTCTGCTTGTGAAGCTCAGCGTAAGTTAGAACCCATTCGGGTTTGGGGGAGGCGGGGGCGGGCGTGGAGGCCATGCGTCGACGACAAGAGACTCGAGTCGCTGCGAGACAAGGGAGCTCTAAGCGCTCATCACAGCTCGGTGTTTGCCGGCCCGGCCACCCAGAGCAGGATGAGATTGTGTAAGTACGCAGGTGTGTCTGACGTCAGTGTAACCCAACTTTCCGTAAGGCGGGGTTTCTTCTTCCATTGGCACTCGACTAGCAGTAGGTTCTTGGTTCTTTCCCATTGACCACCACCTGCACTCGACGAGCTCAACACTCCCGAGGGCTTTTGGCTACGGCCCTACGGGACCTTCCCCGTTCTTACAACTGCTGCTTTTACAAGAGATCGCTACTCTATATGCGTTCATCAAACTTGCGTTGATTCAGGTTCAACGTGCGCGAGCCTCCAAGCCCCACAAGCTTATAAGTTGGCGGATCTGGTAGTGAGGTAGAAGTGACGTTCTCCCTTCGTGAGGTAAGTGTATGTAACTGGGTGTTTCCCAACGCTCGCAAGCATGTTGGACCTGTAGTGCTGCAAATACCGGCCAAACATATCGCCTATATGTTTAGCTGAATTTCCGCGCCGCAGCAGCTGCTGAGAACAAGGCATGCGCAGGCGCTTTTCCGGAACAAGGTTGTTTACGCTTATTTGGCGCCCGGTTACTGGCACTCAACGTACAGTAGGCGCTTGCTAACCTATTGTTTCATGGGCGCCTAATGCCTCGGAAGGACAATGGACGGGCCGAGTTTAGAAAAAACAATGGCCGTTACGCGAGGCCGTCCATTCTAGCGAACAATAATGCAACCATGGGGATTTCCTTGAAGAACCGCCACGCTTTTCAGGTGCGCCGCCCCGACGTTCTCTCCCGCCCTCCCACCTTTCTCTCCTACCACGACTAGACGGCTCGACATGTTGTCGAGCATTCTCGTGACTTCGTTTCTTTTCGGCGCATCGTTTGGTGAGTACTCTCTAATTTGCTGCTGAGCTGTCCGTTCAATATTTGTGTCATAGCCGCACAATCTTCACCAACTGTAGTCTGCGTTGCAGGGCAATGCCTCGAAGGGTACACGAACACAACCAGTGCGTATGACCTCCACAGTGTCTGCGATATTTATGTTTACGCAACCTAGTTGGCGCGGTATTATCTGCGTCTGGCGCTGCGACCGACATCCTCCTTCTACCCAGTCAATATACTTCGACGTCCGACCCTTCCCTTCTACATAATCTCCTCACGTCCTCAAGCGCTTCCATCTCCTCATCCCCTGGCTTCGATGCCAACCTCTCTCTCCCTCTCAACCTCGCCCTCCAACCAGGTGTCGCGGTCTACCCCCAGGCCAAGTACTCTGGCGAGGCCAGCTTCGTCCAGCTCCCCAGCACTCGGCTGAACAGCACTTCGCTGTCGCCTGGCTCTCTGGCGCTCTCCTCAAACGTGTGGGCAGCAATCTCAACGGGGTCATCCAAAGACCGGGTTATTTTCTGGGATAGCGTTCCTGACGTCTCGCAGCTGCCCTCCAGCGCATCCGGTCCCTCCGCTCTGCTTGATCTCCAGTCCTCTGCTTGCTCGCCCCCATGTGCTGGCGCCGGCGTGTGTTCCGCTTCCGGACAGTGCGTCTGCCCGACTGGCTTCAACGGCACCTCTTGCGAGACGTGCTCCCCCGGATTCTTTGGCTCGTCTTGCCAGGCGTGCTCTGCCGACTGCGCTAAATGCGACGACGGCATGACGGGTACTGGCAGGTGCCTCCAGCCTGTCATCAAGAACCTTCCCTCTACGTGCAACTGCGAGAACGGCGTCTGCGGATCCAACGGACAGTGTACTTGTAATCCTGGTTGGACGACGGCGAGCAACGGAACCGCTTGCGCGAAGTGTGCCGACGGGTTCTTCCTGAACAGCAGCGGCAACTGCGAAGGTGCGTTGCCTGTCATTACAAGTGTGAGCGTCCTTGGCTGACAATCGAGAACAGTTTGCAGCCTTGGTTGCACGGCGTGTGCTGACGGCAGCGGAGAATGCATCACGTGCAAGTCCGGCTTTACCCAGAATGCCAACGACCGCACCCAGTGCTTCGCCTCCCAGACGACGACGTCTTCAGGCACCGTATGCCCTGATGGCAGTTTCAGCAACGGGACGGCGTGCGAACCCTGTTCCCCTCTCTGCCAGACCTGCAGCGGCGCGACTTCGAACGACTGCATTATCTGCGGCGCTGGGAAGTACACGCTGAACGGCAATTGCGTCGGCACGGATGGCAATGGTGTCTGCTCTGGATCTACCCTTGTTGCGGACAACAACAAGCACGAGTGCAACAGTAAGCGAAACTACCTTCCCGTTACATTTCTGATTCTAAGTTCCTTGCTAGCTTGCCCCAACAGCTGCACCAGCTGCAAGTTCTCTTCCTTCACCGTTGCGTCGACCATCGACCAGGCCCAGTGCACGGGATGTCTCCCGGGTTTCGTACTGTCTGGGGGCAAGTGTCTTGCCGGCAGCTGCCCAAGTGGTACGTTCCTCGACCCGAAGGACAACGTTACCTGCACTAGTGAGGCATCTGCGATGTTTTAGGTGGACAATAGCTGACAAGCGTCTCCTTTAGCTTGCGACTCGTCATGCGGCACTTGTGCGGGCTCTTCGACCTTCTGTCTGACTTGCGCGAATAATCAATTGGCGTCCAATGGCTCGTGTGTTGCGTCGTGCCCTTCGAACACGTTCAGCTCCTCTAGCCAGTGCATCACTTGCCATCCGGACTGCGCGTCGTGCTCAGGAAGCTCGTTCAACCAATGTTCTAGCTGTCCCTCAGATCGCCCAGTGCTCACGAACGGTCGCTGTCTCCCCACGTGCAGCAAGGGACAGTACTTCGACAAGACGTCGTCGACGTGCCAGTCTTGCGATTCCAGCTGCTCCAGCTGTTCTGGCGCCGGACCAAGCAACTGCCTCGCATGCTCGAGTTCCAGCCAAGTCCTCCGAGGCGGCACTTGCTCCTCTGCGAACTGCAGCGGCACTTCCAGCACCATCTCCGGCCTTGGCGTCTGCCTCTCCGATCTCGTTATTGTCCCTACGACGTCGGGTACCGCCGCGCCTCTCCCTTCCATCACCGGCATCGACACCCCTACGTCTTCAACCTCGACAACCGTCCGCCGCCCGCTCGAATGGTGGGAAATCCTCCTGATGGCGCTCGGCTGCGCCTTCATCTTCGTCGCCATCCTCATGTGCTGGCGCCGCCGCGCGCGCAAACGCCGCGCCGCAGCCACCGCGAACTTCGCGGCAGCAAAGGGCATCCACCCGCGTAGCGACTGGCGCTACCGTCTCGCGCGCTTCGGCGAGCGGTTCTTCGGGCACAAGAAAAGCCAGCGCTGGATGCTCCCCAAGCACCAGGACGACCCCTACGCGATCCGTCTCGAGGAGACCCGCGGCGGCGACGGCCACTACGAGAAGCTGCGCCTCGCGGAGCGCGAGCACCACGCCGCGGCTCTGTCGGCGAGGCGACGCGCGTCGGCGCTCCGCCACGAGAAGGAGATGGACGGCATCCTCGACGCGTACGAGTATTCGCGCGCGGGCTCGAGCCGCGCGCCCTCCCCGCTGCCGTCCCTGCATTCGTACGAGGACGACCGCCACTCGCACAAGAGCAGCAGTCGAGGTTCAGACCGCGACCGCAACCGGGACCACGGGAGGGGCCGGAAACCGGTGCCTGTGCACGACCTCACGCAGGAGTCGCTCTACTCGCAGGTCACCGGCCAGCCGCGGCGCGCGCCCGAGCCCCGCCTGCCCCTCCGTGGGCGCGACGTGCCCCCCGCGGACGTACCGCACTCGCGCTACTCGGGCTCGACGACGTACAGCAGTTGGCTGCTGCCGGACCCGCCCGCCGATCGCTCGGGGTTGGGGGCAGGGGTGCCGCCGACGCCAGCGCAGGAGTACGCGCGGTCGGTGTCGCAGCAGGGACACCGGCCAGCCGAGCTCGAAGGCCAGAACCAGAACGCGCCGCAGCGCGGGGCGTACTGGCTCCATCCTGCGCATACGGGGAGCTCGGGCGGGTCGCGGAACCCGTTCCTGCGATGAGATGAGGGAGACATGAGACATGAGACGACGGACTTGCTTGCTCGCTGTGTTCGCCTCCGCCCTTCGACTTTCTTTGGACACGTACATGTTTTGTTCGTTTTGTTGTTCCTGCTGCTCTGTTTACGATCGCTTCAGACGCTAGCTAGCCTAAGCTACGCTCTGCACGGACTCTGCACGGCACTGACTTTTTACGAGGCCTGATCACCAGTCTGCTACGCCTTCACTACATACTGTATCACTCCCTACCCTCGTGCGCTGGCGATGGCGGCGGCGTCCGTGTACATAGTAATCTGCCACCCCCTCTCGCACACTGGCATTTGTAGCATACCTACATACTTTGCATTCGCTGCTAGGCATCGCATCGCAATCTGACACTCGCTGTATCCTACGTTTACACTGTCTATCCACACTGTTTGGACCCATAGGTCAACATACATGTGTGCACCGTGACCTCGCAAGTCTTGGCGGCCGACTCGATCTCCAAGTTATGCACAACTGCGTTGGATGTGGCCGACATCGTGACGGTTGTGTGCACTCCCGGTACGTTTTCGATGCATGTGTAAATTTGCAAGGTTGAGGGTTCTCCATGCGAACGAACATCGCCGAGAGGTGGGAACTGCTCCTTATAGACCACTCTCGTGCTTCCCCCGCTCCCTTCTATGTTGCTCAAGTTCACAGGTACCGTCAGAGCCTGCCGCAAGGGCATCGTTGGACCTGGCTTCCGCGTTCTGTCACAGATGGCATGATCGCCATGATTGACGGACGTACCCTTCTGTCCGGACCTAACCAGGGCATGAGGCTACGGTACATGTAGTCCTCTGTGCCCTCGGCGCCAGCTCGGCGCATCCGATGTCGTGCGAGTGGCTTCCTCCTTCGACAAGGGTTCGTCATGCACCACGCGAAGCTCCACGGACCGCGTTGCTGGCTCTTTGTTGGACCATTGGATGACGGGCGCGGGGACGGGACGCATGGCATCGACCCGCGAAACTGCAAATTGGTGTTGGACGCACACGGTTCGGGCAAGTGAAAGAATGCCTCTTGACATTCGTGTTCTGTTTTCGTTCCTGCGCCCGGAATTTCCGTACCTAGCTATGGCCTTCGTGGAGCTGTGCGCATGCATATATCAGCTTCGTCAGACTCGACCTTTGTCTCCCAGATGCGAGGGCAACTTCACTACCCCCCCCCCCAGAACATCTTCCAACCTTCCTGGTTTCGCTCTTCATTGTCGCTATGCGCTTCTCCATCTTCGCCTCCGTCGCAGCGCTGCTGGCCGCCCCCGCCGTGTACGGCCAAGGCATGGGCATACCAATGAACGTGTCAGTCTCGTTCGACCAGACGTACGACAACCCGAACAACTCAATGGACCTCGTCGCCTGCTCCGACGGCATCAACGGGCTCATCATCCGCAGTGCGTCCCCCCTCCTCCTCTTCCCCCCTTCTGCCCCGTTGCTTAGTCAGCGCTGACGCGACGCGCGCGACAGACGGGTGGACGACCTTCGGGCAGGCGTCGGGGTTCCCGAACATCGGGGGGTCGTTCGCGGTCGCGGGCTTCGACTCGCCGAACTGCGGGACGTGCTGGCAGCTGTCGTTCGCGGCGACGAACAAGACGCTGAACGTGCTCGCGATCGACGTCGCCCCGCTGGGGTTCAACATCGCGCTCGAGGCGATGGACGTGCTCACGAACAACGCGTCTGTGGACCTGGGCCGCGTCGAGATGACCGCCGTGCAGGTGGAAACGACTGGCTGCGAGCAGGCGGGCATCAAGAAGCTACCGCCGAGCGTGCATGGGTGAGAGTGGGATGGGAGGGATAGGGTTGGGAATGGAGGTGGGAAGCAGTGTTGAGATGGTGCCGCGGTATCCTGTATGCTCTTGGGACATGGACTCGGTTACCTGTACGAATTAGGTTGGTTTGACAAGGACTTGTATACGTATATCAGTTGAAATGGATTGCAGTAGTTTGCACTTGCAGATTGAGGATAGTTAAGGTCTAGATAGTAGCATATATTCAGCAATAACTAGCGCACACGGAGAGATGGAGGGGGAGGGGAAATGACTGGATACAGTGGTATAGCACAGCTCGAGATCATGGATCACAATGTAGAAGAAACAAAACAGCAGGAATTGGACGTGTGGGGTAAGGATAGGAGCTGGTGACAGGTCGTGAGTGTGTAGGCGTAAGTGAAGGAATAACTGTAAAGGGTCCGTGCGGGTCGTCACCGTGGAGCGCTCAGTAGTTGGAGAGGGAGAGAACGAAGATGTTGGGGGCGCAGTAGCCGAGGCGGGCCTTGCAGTAGCCGTCCTTCCGGATGAGCTTGTCGAAGAACACGCGCTCGCGCAGCCAATCTGAACAGGAAAACATTTCAAAGTCGGCGCATATATTCACCTCGACTCGAGGAAACGGTAGTCCAGACTCACCGACTCGCCGAAACTGAGTAGGGGTTGGCTGGGGAGAATAGTATTGTTGCCAGCTCTGGTTTGCAGAGGATGCAGCGTATCTGCGGACCTGCTCCTGCAGACGCGTGGGGAGCGAGTCGAACTCTTTCTCCGTGACCATCTTCTCGCCGTACCTATGACGAACGATACACGGTTGGCATGATTCCGACATTATCGGAAAAGGCGCCGGGCACTAGGGGAAGAGAGACTCGGGGCGTACTCCTTGAAAAGGGTCCCACAGATATCACCGAGAGTGACTCCAGCCGGGTTCTTCACGGTTGTGCACCACGGGCTGTGCTCGGTGATAATGATGAGCTCCTCGACACGGGGCATCGTTGCAGGCTCCTCCTTGGCGGTGAAGGGCGTGTCTCGGTCGCGCGCTTCATGATTGTACCCGCCAGTTTGACCTGGGCACGGAGACGGACTTGCTCAAGAGGGGGCACGGCGCAATAGAAAGGTAGAAACGCACCTGTAGAGAGGTTAAAGATGAGTTGGAAGGACTCGCTCGTGTTGGCGAGGATTGGGTTCAGCTCGAGCTCGGTTCCAAGTAGGTACAGGTCCGTCTGGGTAAGAACGGGGCCGTCTAGATGGGGATGGCGAATCCAAACATTAATTGGGCTTCTGAAGGACGCGAGTGGTTACAACATACAGCAGCTGCCTGGTGCCCATTTGCCGATCGTGTCTGCCATGGTGCCGCCTGTTCAGGGTAAAAGAAGGCAAAGTAATCTCGGGCCTCTTGCGCAGGGGAGGGTCGTCGTTGGGTAACGAGGGTTGGGAGGTGGCGATGTGCTCGTGAAGACGAGAGCTTTATAACCTGTACTGAAGACAGATGAATGGGGAGTGATCGGAGGCGGTACAAGGATTGTTCAGGAAACTCGCGGGACAAGGCATGCCGCGGCATGGGCAGTGGGCACGAGGCAAAGGCGTCTCACCGCTATCGGATCAGATCCTGCACCGAGCCTCGACATCCTCCACACATTCCACGTTGTGCTGTACTGCTGATTGAGCATGTTGGAGCCCAGACAACGGAGACAAACTGTGTCGACAATGAAAGCCATTGAAAGTCCTGCGAGGACGAACCTCGCAGAGGCATTCAATTTGAGGCGGAGTATGGTCGGGACACTAAATACATGATCTTGACCAATGATCACAAAGAGTTCCTAAACTCAGATTTAAGATCCGGCTTGAACTCTGTAGAGAGGTTCAATTTTCAAATAATGTTCATCCTCAACGACGACCTCCCAACCTTGGGCAAACCCGGTCACCTACTTCCATTGTTCCTACGCCGTTCGCAGAGGCGACGAGGGCGACGCTGACGACCTCCGCAGTCTGGAGTCTGGACGCTGTCGGGCGACAATTATGATGGCTGTTTAAGCGGTTTGATTTCGACAGTATCGGAGCCATCGCCGCGGCCATCGCTGACAATCAGAACTGCCCTACACCCTACAGTCGCCTAAGCTTCCCAACGCTGTACAAAACAGCCGACTCTTTCCTCGTCTGCTCTGTACAATCTCTGTGTCCCAGATTTACTGCCACCAAAACCCCCAACTCGTGAAGGCCTCGTGGGGGAATTATCGCGCCCCACTTTCGAGTCATTTCCCATCTCGGGTTCGCTTATTCTAGGTGTGTGTGCTCTTTCCATTTTACCCCTCAATGGCCTGAGCTGCGAACATTAGTAACTGCCTGCAGACCCTTGCGCACCGGCCCTCGTGGATATCGCAAATTCCGAGTCACCGCACTCGGCTGTGCTTGTGGTCAGAAAAGGTATGTTGCGTCTGCCACCTTCCATTCCTGCCTTTGCATTGTGTCTCGTCCTCGTCTCACATCGAGCCGTCGCTCCTGCGGTTCCTAGGACACCATCCCCCGAGTCATACATAACCCAACCCCGACGCGACCGCCATGCAATTCACACCCGTCGTCCCACCATACCCGTCTCCCAGCGGCGGAAGCGGCTCTCCTCTTAATCCGCCTCCGAACGTCATCCCCCAGACTTCCCCCGCCCACCAAGCACACACCCCAGCGTGGGCTCAACAACCTGCCGGCTACCCTGGGCAGTCACCATACCCACCCTTCATGCAAGTGCCCCCCGGTTCCTACTTCATTCCGCCCGTCACCCTCCCAGGCGGCCAGACGCCTGTGGTCCATCCTAACCAAGGGTTCTCCATGGACTGGACTGGCTTTCCCGGAGCGATGCCTGGCGGACCTGGTGTAGGCCATACACCCTTCGCCCGCCCAGGCCAACCTCCGACTACGCCGTACCTGGCTGCTGGGACACAGACCGGATACAGCGCGTTCCAGCAGCCGTTGCCTCCTCAAGGGATGCCAGGAGGAATGCCAGGGGGGATGTATCCGATGGGCATGGGCATAGGCATGGGCATGGCGATGCCCGCTGGCATGCCAGGAGGCGTGCCCCCATATACGCCATATGTACCCATGGTGCCCGGTGCGATGCCTCCAGGAGGCATGCCAGGTGTTATGCCGGCGGGGTACGCATTCACTCCGGCCGCAGGGAATATCCCCATGCCTGGCGGGGCTCCGCAGGCTGCTCCACCTCCAGGGGCACCATTTCCCAACCCGAAAGAGAAGCAGCCGTGGGATCAGATGGAGACCGTACGATTTTTCGAGGGAGAGGACTGTATGTGTATGCTCTGGGCTTCATGACGCCACAGTAGTGCTGACTTCGTACGATGCTAGACGGCCCGGTCCTGAGCACGATGCTCGTACATCGCATGAAGGCGAAGATGGAGATCAACCCCCTCATCATGCCCCCGAACGACGCCCTCGACCGCGACTATCTGAAATGGAACATGCTCTTCCCGTCGGGCAACTGCCAGCGGTCCTCTGACCGCCCCGGACGATCGTGGCACAGTGGCCGGAACGCGCCTGCGACCTGGCCGCGGGTCACCTCTATCCGACTTATCTCGCGCTCGTTCCCGTGGCCGATCGATATTCCCGCGACAAACAAGGCTATTGGCGTCACTTGCGGGGACGTAATCGAGGCCATCCACGACAGCATGTACATGCGGCTCTCCCAAGGGCAGTTCGACAACACCTCGGGGCAGCAACGACGGCTCCTCTCCGAATCCTTCTACCACAACCGTTCAACAGCTCATGGGGTCCCCGGTGGTCGTCTGGTGCAGACGCTTCTAAGGTGCGACTGGCTCGGGCGGGACACGATGTTCGGCGGACTGGTGCAGGACGAGCGGTTCGTCAGGGAGATCTGCAAGGACAACATGCCGTGCACTTTCGAGCTCAAGTGCGTGCGTCGATACCCGATGACGGAGGCAGAGATTAGAGAGCAGGAGCTGCGCGATCGCGAGGAGGAGGAGCGTATGGCGCGGCAGCAGAACCGCTCGCGCTCGCGGGGGACCTCGCGCGCGGGCTCGAGCAGGCCGCCGACACGGCCGCCTAGCAGGGCCAGTCGGGTCGTGGACGACGAGTCGTCGGAGACGTCGTGACATCCATAACATCCCTTCAATTCTCTTGTACGTAACGACACCCATCGCGACTCCTCGTCTTCGAGGCGTGCGATGACGACCACAATTTTCGTCCATTTGGTACTTTTTCTCTTCACCATACCCCGCTCGTAGAGGATTCTCTGGATTCCCGTTTTCCGATGCTGTTCCTGTCCACTTGCTTACTGGTCCGTGCTTTTTATCGCTTAACTGCAGCTGTTGTTGTTGTTGTTGTTGTTGTTGTTGTTGTACTGTCGTGTACTGTAGTTCTAGCCTCTTCCCTTTCTTGCTTGATGCAGTGAGCCTTGTCCCACCGACGTCTAGTTGTAGCGTAGACTGCGTAGTGTGTAGTACTGCGGCTCCAAAATGAATCGAGAGATGCTCGTCGCCGTTATACTACTCGATCCTGAGCGATGTATCCCAGCCGGACCAATACCGGTATAATGTACAGGGAAAGCAGTGTCTGCGATACTCCGATGTCCATCCGTACTCAAGTTCATTGTCTCGAGCGATCCCGTTCCACTCCCCTCTCCTCTCTCTCTCTTCTCTTCTGTCCTCCGCTCTCCCCAGGGCTCTCTAGGTCGAATGGCCTTCAGATGCTGCTGGTGCTTTGGACACCTTTGGCGCGGGGGGTTTGTTCGACTGGCCGGCCTCGCACGCGGTCTGCTCGACGCGCCGCGCGGTGGCGGGGACGCGGCCGAGGTCGAGGGCGTTGTTGCGCGTGAGGTTGTTCATGACGTTGAGGCCGACGTTGAAGCCGCCGTGGGCGACGTCGACGGCGAGGAGGTGGACGACGGTGTCGAAGTTGTCGCCGAGCGTGAGCTCCCAGCACGAGGAGCAGTTGACCGAGTTCCAGCCCGCGATGACGGGCGCGCCCGAGATGTTCGGCCAGTTCGGGATCTCGGAAAGCGTCAGTGCGCTGTCTGGGGGGTGGATGGATGGATGGATGGATGGATGGATGGATGGATGGATGGAGTGAATATAGGTTAGTGCGCTGGAGACGGAGCAGATGGGGATTGAAGTTGAAGAAGGACACGGTGGCGGGCGTGTGCGCACACAATGTGCAGGCTCGTGCGTCCGAGCGGTTGAATGTCTCTCGAGTCCGACCCGGAACAGGAGGGATTGGTGCATTTTCACCCCCTAATGGCCCCCAGTCCTTGGGAACGAAGGGACTCTACTATGACACGGAGATATAGGCCAACCGAGTGGTGGATATTCCACATTCCGACCCATGAGGATTGGATGAGTGCTCATGCCCACGGAGGGCGGCTTATCATCCACCTCCCAAGGGAGGGTGGCCGTTGTGGTGCTAACCAGACCAGGGAGACATAATAGAGCGTTGAGGGGACGAGCAACGCACCTTGGTCGATGATGCCGTTGATACCATTGGAACAGGCAATGCCGGTGGTGGACAGGCTGCCATTGTCGTACGTCTGATCATAGGCGATAGTGGTGTTGAAGATCTGGGTCGTCTGGGTCAAGACCGTGGCAGACAGCGACAGCAAGAAGAGGACGGCTGCCAGGATGAGGGACTGCATGATATTTCAAGGGACGAGCACGAGAAGGGACGGCACGACGGAGGATGCGTGAATGCCTTGGAAGGGAGACGGCACCGAAGCTGCCTGAAGGGCGAGGACATCCAGAATGAAGGGGCTTTTAAGGTCGAGAGCACCTATAGATGACGTCCCACCCCGTCGGCACGGTGCAGAAGGAAGGCATAAACGCGACATCCGGGACCACATCGATAGCTCCCGCCTCGCAGGACCATGAGCGTCGCTGGCAGATGAGCTAAGGAGAAGCACCCTCTGATGATGTACGCCGTCAAAAATGTCTGGACGGCGCATATAGCATAAGGGAGTGTGAGGCCGGTGGCACCTCATGACCGGGAGCCGCCTTCTTCTGTGGGCGGCGTAGGACTTAGAGAGGTGGCAGGCCGTCGGCCTCCTAACACCGAGGCGAATCTGGGAGACATACAGCTTGACGAGGCCCCCCATGTCCGGGAGAGTAGATGCTCCGGGAAACGCATGCCTTTGTTCTGCAGCGAGATGGACATATTAGCTCTTTCAAGGGTGGGTGGGTGCGAGGGCGAGTGCTCGACTGCGACGGGCATTACCAGTACTAGTATCGAGACGTCCACATGGGCTCTTGCGAACCTTGCGGGTGAATGCCGCATATTCCTACCACGATTCCTTTCTTCTTGCGTTCCAAACAGACGCCACGTTGCGTAGAGTTCAGGATCACGGGGGGCAAAATCAGAGAGATGGAGTGGGTGGGAGTCCAAGAAGAGAAGAGCCTCAGCCTGTCTCGGCCGCGAGGCGAAGTCAGCGTTGAGGTAACTTAGAACAGGCTGATTAGATAAAAAGATTAGATTAGATAATACGTCATTACTTGATCAGCTATACTTCACCCGCGGCGCCTCCGAAAACATCGACCTCACCTTTACTCACCCTACCGTCCTCTCCCTGTGCCCATTCACTGAAACGAAGACAAACTATGGCCCCCAAGGGAGGAAACGCAAAGAAGGAGTCCGGAAGGGCCAAGAAGGCCGAGAACGAGGCCAAGAAGGCAAGCGCAGCTGAGGCGGAGAAGGTACGCAGTCGTCCCCGCTCCCCGCGTGAATGCACCTGACGGATCGGACCACAGGAGCGCAAGGAGGCAGATAAGTGGACCCAGGGATCCAAGACGAACAAGAAGCAGGACGACAAGGAGGAGAAACGCCGTGCAGAGCTCGCGCGCAAGGCCGAGAATGCGCGGCTGCTCGCCGAGGAGGAGACCAGTGCCCCAGCCAAGGTCAAGGCTGCCCCGAAGGCGGGCGCTGCGAAGAAGGCGACGCCGAAGAAAGACGTCAGGCCCGCCGGGCCAGGGGCGATCGCTGCTGGAGGCGGGTTGGGGGCTGTGAGCGCGGCCGCTGACGGGGCGCCGAAGGAGCCCGAGTCGTACTCGGCCACGGGCATCGACAACGCCATAGATCTGCTTGAGGTCGTCAATGCAAAAATGGACAAGGCGAGCGTTGGGTCACGAGCTGCAGATATCGAGAGACATCCGGAGGTATGCTGTGCAGTTGGCTTCTACTTCTGCCCTGACACCGATGTAACGATAATGTCGGCATGCAGAGGAGGTTTAAGGCTGCGTTCGAGGCGTATAAGGAGCGAGAGTTGCCAAATGTCAAGGAAGATGTACGTCCGCCTACGTCTACTTTACTACCCCGTATGTCAAACTGATAAATGCGATCCGATCAGCATCCTGGCTTGCGCCTCAACCAATATCATGTGTGTCCGCTGTCCTAGGAATGTTATTGCACCCAGACGTTTTATTGACTCCTCTCCTCAGGATCTACTATTCAAGCAGTTCCAGAAATCGCCAGAGAACCCGTGAGCAACACCACATTCTGGCCGAGTCCAGACATGACGGCTTCGCTGACTCGCGTTCTACAGCTTCAACCAGACGACCGTGTCTTACGATGCCTCCAAGGAGGATAGGGTCGAGGCGCTGAACAGGCGGAATGCAGAAATTACAGACCGGCTGAGGTCGTGATGACTGTCCTCGCGGAGCGTGCCTCCTTGCAAGGCTGGATTGCGGTGCGTGGGTTCATCAGTCTGCTTCAGAGACGATGCTGAAAATTCCGAGTCAGTACTTACACAGGCCGGTGTCTGTCTCGTACAATGGCCGGTCACTCATATAAGCGGTTGTGACCTCCATAGCCTGCGCCCCTTGGCACTGTGGTGAAACTAATAGATGGACCACAATTTGGTAATTGCGAGCTGGTAGATGCTGATGCTGATGCTGTATTCTGGTCTGACGTTTTCCACATTCATTGTATCCTTACTATGGCAGTGTCCACCGTACACGGGAGTGTCGGTGCTCGCAGGCAACGATTGTATCCCGTGTGCTTCACATCGGAGGAATCGGCTAGAAACGACTTCCGTTGTAGACCGACGTTGGGACAGCGACTTGTGAAGAATGATGCAGTGTTTCCCGCTGCTTGAGTGACTTGAGTAGCACAGCCCATTGCATGTCCCCTGCTTGTGCGTCTGGTGGCAGGGCAATGGTGGAATGTGGAATGTTCGGGTACATGCGGACCTCATAACTTGGCGCAGTATTGAGCAGCGCCCCCACTCGTCGGGGCTGCCCTTGTGGCGATTCCTCGTTAGCGCCCGCAGCCTGCGCAGATTAGGTAAGCACTCACGAAATTCTTAAAACGTCGTCGTTTCCAGCTTTCTTCCTCCACCGACCATCTCCTCCTTCCTCCTCACCCCTTCAGCCTCGCCTCAACCTCTTGTACTCGCCATGGCGAAGAACCTGACCATCTCCATCCCGGGATCTCCTGGCTCTCCCACCTCGCCACCTTCGCTCACGATGTCCAGCCCTAGTTCGCCGCATCGCACAAACACGCTTGTCATGACACGACTGCCGCCACATTTCTTCGAACCCATTATCCAAGATGCCTTTAGGAGTCATTTCGAGTCTTACGGTCCTCTGTACTCCTGGGCACCCATCAAGGGCTTTGCACGGGTAATCATGACCTACTTCTCAGAAACGGACGCAGAGATGGCGAAGGAGAGCAACGACGGCCTCGTCTTCGGCGACCTGCACCAAGAGTACGTCACTATCCAGCCTTGTTTCGCGCCATTGCCTCCTGACCCATCCTATCTCCCCGTATCAAGGCCGGAGTTTGTCCTCCGCGTCTACCGTGCCGACCCGACGCCCATCGACTCTGACGAGACGCGGGAGCACAGTTACTACCTCAAGCCGCCGGCGAACGAGAAGAACTTCCTCATCTCCCCGCCGGGCTCGCCGCCCGTGGGTTGGGAGCAGCTCCGCGAGGACCCGCCCAACGCCACGCCCCTCGCAAACGATCTCATCGCTGCACTTCGCAAGCTCGAGGTGCAGGAGGAGAGCGCCCGGCGCGGCCCCGGCGTCGAGGTCCTGCTCGAGCCGGAGGATGGCGTGGGCATTAGCGTGTGCGTCGAGGACTGCGATGCGGTCATTCAGATGGATGGGGACGTGAACATGGACGAGGACGAGGACTGGGCATATGGCGAGCTCGCGCCATCGAGGATGCGGTTCAGGCCGCCACCGACGGCGATGCCTCCAATTGCTGTTTCGGCGTGATTGGGACCTTGTGCTTTGTTTGCTGTTCTTGGTGAGTGTCTTGCTAGATTGAGACGGAAGCTTGCCGCATGCGGGTGTATGCGGGTTTTTGCTTCGTATGATGTGACATTTCTCAGACCTGTACCGAACCCGAAAGGGGCTTGAGGACCATTGTATTGCCATTTCATTCTGACTCTTATCTCACTTCAAGCCTTATGAACTGGACACTGACCACACCTGCCTTCAGATTGCTTTTTCATATCCCATGCATCGTCTCACTTCGCTTTTCATATCGCCTCATGTGAGTCCTGCACTCACTCTCGATCTTCCATCCCTATTTGCACGGTTTCTGCACACGATGAGATCCTATCAGACCTGTTCTGATTCTTCGGACATGGAGAAAACTCAAATATTGCCAATTGTTCCTTCTGATGCACCGTTCACCCGCCCCCCTCCCTTTCCTTTCATTTCGTCATCCGATTCGATTCGATGCTTGAGTGCTGACACGACCTCATCTTCTCGCCCCTCCTAGAATACTCTCACCAGGTCGCATTGCATGTTGTCATCGTAGGCACTCGGACACTTACCTCATGGTCGGATATTTTATTGTAACATCTGTCAATACCCGCCAATCGTTTTCGTGGCTTTATGTGGATTTTGTTTGTATGAGTAGCACTAGACGGGCCTCGCTCTATGGAGATTGCATTGATCCTTTGGACTACTACAGCCGCCCATGCGTGCTTGCCTCCGATTAAGCTCGCCCTGCTGACGGGCCCATTTACCTCATTGACACTTGTGTTTTCTGTACAACGTGGAGGTTGTAGGAGCGGGTGAGTCGAATCGTGAACTTACAATATTGACGACCAACGCCCATGTGCTCCACCTCCACCTGCGTGAAGTGCCGCACGACGAGTACAGCCTTGAGCGGTCGGGGACACCAAAGACAGCCCTCGGGAGTGATCACCGTCGCGCTTCCATCCATATCCATTATACTCCAGAGGGTCAGTGCGACCCATGGTCAGCAGGTCCTCCACTGCCGCGCAGGACGCCCACTTGACTGAAGCTGCTGTATCTTGGTTTCTCCCCGTCATCCCTGCACTGCTGCAGCACGGTCATGCAGACTGCCCGGGTATATGCGACTCAGCGGATTCGCTCTTCCTAAAAACCTCACAGCAGCTCGTCTCAGAGGCTGTTCAGGCTGCGGCACGGCTCGTCCAAACTGGTGTTCCTCCAGCCTCCGGTGAGAGTCACGATACATTGGTAAACGTGAAACTCACTCCTCGCTCCCGCCGCACAACAAGCTATTCTCGGCCGTCCATTGACAAGTCAATGCAATACCATGGGGCATTAGTTCTGCGGTGAGCGGTGGCCGCCGAAACCCTGCGATCTCGACGCGAACACTGATCCCCACTGCTTCCTGAAGCTATCTGTTCTTCTAGAACTCCCGAATAGCAACGAGGTGGACGCCTTAGCGCATGAGCGTCCAGATATTCCACTTAGTGCAGGCAGCGACGCCTTGTGGCGACCATCCTGATATCCTGAAAGCCCAACAACAACTGAGATGAATGCCATACCTGCGGCTGACGTCAAAGCATGGCCCAACGACATTCACAATTCATTTCGGCCACCGATTAGGATGTGTTCTACGTCAGCCTCCACAGTGAAGCCGCATATATGCGGGTGCTGGCTCGGTGGGCTGGTCCTAGCCGCTGGACGCCAGACCACCATCTCGATAAAACCAAAAATTCCCCTCATCATGCTCTTCCAAGCCGGTTCGTGCCTTCCTCTTGCGCTCCTCGCAGCGACCTTCCTCTCCGCCTCCTCCCAAGCAGCCACCTTTGAACGAATAAGCGCAGTGGCCCCCCGCAACGTCTCCGTCTCGTACGACCCGATATACGACAACGGCGCGACGCCCTTCACCGCCGTCTCCTGCTCGGCCTGGATGGCGGCAAAGGGCTACCCCACGCTCTCCTCCCTCTCGGCCTTCTCGCGCGTCGGCGGCGCGGACATCATCGACGGCTCGAACAGCGCGCTGTGCGGGCAGTGCTGGCAGCTGACGTACTACACGCCGACCGAGACGAACATCCACGTCCTCGTGATCGACACTGCGAAGCGGGGGTTCACGATTTCGGAGCGCGCGATGAACGCCCTTGTGGACGGGGAGGCGAAGACCCTTGGACGGGTCGACGCTGTGGGGTCTCCCGTGGCTAGGTCGCACTGCGGAATGCCTTAGGGTGAGTGCGGTTGATGATGCGATGCAACTACGGAGCTCCATGGCTATTTCTACAGCAGTTCTTTGAACGTTGGATGTTGAGCATTCAATGCTTTCGAGGCGAAGGACTTTTGGGTAGTTTTTGGTGAGCTACCTGTCTCCCTTCGAATTTGTGCTAGTGCTGAACATAAAATTTGTAGGCCGCCCATGAGAATATTCAACAAGACACTAACAGTCCTCACTGTTGTCTGGCTTGTACTGGAGTGCTTTTTTAATGACGTCATTCAATATCATTTGGCGGTGAGTGCCAAAACGGGAAGGGAAGACAACAGACGCCCATCCTCTCAAGGATGCCAGTCCCGATTTTCTCGGATACTTCTGTTTTGAGAGACTACTCAGCCATATCCTGTTTCTGACCGAGGATCGTCTGGACCATCATCGTTGTGTGTGTAAGTCTGCGTCACGGGGTAGGGGGGAATGACGCCTTCGACGGACAAACTGGTGAGAGAATTACCAATCCTTGCAGCACGGCGCCAGGGTGCATAAAAGGCAATGGGTTTTCGGTTGAACTGCCCTGATACTATTACCAAGTAGCCGCACTTCCAACTCAGTCTGAGTCCGAATTCAACAATAGAGAACATGGCGGACCCATCCACGAGGATTCTCGACCACATCGTCCACCTTACGCCACCAGGAACCCTCGAAGAAGCCGTCACTGCGTTCCAAAACTTGGGATTCACGTCAGCCTCTACTAGATTTATCCAAACCAATGTTCAAAATGAACTGATGGGGTGTTCCCGGCAGCGTTTCTCCGGGAGGAACCCATGCTGGCGGGAAGACTGCAAACGCGCTGATAGTGTTCGAAGACGGGACCTACCTGGAGCTCATCCACTTCACCTCCCCTCCTCCGGACGATGATCCGAACCCATGGGCCCACAAGCAGCCGGGGTGGGTCGACTTTGCGTTCCTCGGAAACGGTGGGGTGCCCTCGATCGCCGAAACGATCAATGCACGGGCGGACGTGGAGGGGAGCGGGGCACATTACGCCGCCGAGGTGCATGGTGGCCGGACGCGAGAGGACGGCAAGGTGCTCGAGTGGTTAATAAGCGCGCCGCCAGGGGGCGAGCGGGGAGAACTGCCGTTCTTCTGTGGAGACTTGACTCCCAGGGATTGGAGGGTAAGCCATTCATTGTTCTTCCACCGTCCCCGAGCCTGGCCGTCATTGGAGTTCTTCCGCCTGACTCGGGCCCGGGGATCGGATGTGTTCTCCAATTCTCCTAGGTGCCGCTCGAGCCCCACTCGAATGTCCGCCATAACAATACCGCACGGGGCGTCGCGCACGTCACGCTTCTCGTACCACCGGAGAACCTCACGGCCACGGCGAAGAAGCTCACCTCGGTGCTTGGCGTCTCCCCTTTCTCCTCGACCTCAGTGGAGATCGCGTGGTATCTGGACCCCCAGCCATCGCGTCCCGATCCCGCACGTTCGATCCCAGTGCTCGAGCTGCGCGCAGCAGAAAGCCAAGAGGAGACGGAGTACGTGCGGGCGCATGGGCCGGGGATATACGAGGTCGCGTTTGTCGTCAGCGATGTGAGTCAAGGGCGGGGGGCAAGGACGCCGCACGGAAGGATTGCGTGGGTCAGCGCGAACTCCGAATCGGAGAGCACAAGCTAGTGCGGCCGATCTCGTTGTATAATACTGTACATTCAGAGCCACCAGCGTATCAGGGCGCAAAAGTCCTTGGTCGGCACCCAGTTCGACGATCGGTGAGAGGACACTCTATAGAGCCTGGGGGTTAATGATAATAAGAGCGTACGTGTGCTGTCTCGCTAGAAGGGTTCGCGTTGACATAGTGCGAAAAATCTTTGGAGAAATCGCTGAGACCCAATTGAGGTGGTGAGTTTGCACGCACATCGGCAAGTATCTCATGCACTCAGCCACCGCGACATGGAGAGCGGTATCTTCACAGATAAGTGATCGAGTTCACGTAGGTTCACGTTTGTTTGTACTTAGCCTTATCGATATCAGTCGCGACAGACTTATGAATTAGAGTTGAAATGTGACATACGACAGTCCGATCAGAGTCAGGCGCGAAGTTGGGGCCCATGACAATGATATACGCACAAGAGACTGGTTATTGGACACGCCAACCGCCGTCCAACCTTTTCTACTTACCCAGGAATGAGTAGTAAGTACCCTTGAGTAACTGATGCGCGGAGTACCAACATCAACAATTACATATAAGTGTCAAGAGTCTAGGCTAGGCACCTACAAATACTGGTATCTCGATGACGCTCCAACCTCGTCACCGCTGGACGGCCGTGATGGCCAGGTTAAGCCTCGAGCCTCGAGGCGACGGACAAGGTCCAGATCCGCCGACGATAAGTACGGGCTCGGGCCAAATCAGTCGTTGCGAGTGGTCAGCGGGCAATTTATTGAGGGACATCAGAACGCCCAGTGGCGGTGTGCTCAGCTATGACGTCACTCCGCAGAGAGTAGCGTGGTCGCGACCGGTCGGGTCTCTCAGCGGTTGACACTGGCAAAAGATTTCAGGCGTTGAACGCTGAACGTTGACCGACTGCTGGGAGTCCGATGACAGGACGTACAGTACTGATCAGAGAATCGAGATGTTGGTGTGGCCAATCAGTCACAAGGACTGCAAACGTTGGGACTTGCTGCTGCAGCTGGTTAAGTACCACAGCCTCGTGACATGATGGTGTTCGACGTACTTACATGACACAATGTTATTTTTGGGGAGTGGTGTGAGCATTAAGACATGGACGACGACATCAAGGCCGAATGCCAGGCTGGACAAGCACTGTCCGAGAGAATCAAGTACTTGCAATAGGCCGCAGGCACAGAAGTACTACTAAGTAGTGCGCAGTCTTCGTGGTTGACCTTTATCTGGACGCAAAGATGACAGTGCTGTCGATCGTTTCTGATACACAATGCGGGGAAATATGGGGTAACACGATTAGCTCGATCAAGACAAGGAGATGGGTACGAGTACAAAAAGGTACAGAATTACCTACTCTCGGGACGTCGGGCAGACACATCTGGTCAGCCGAAGCATCAAATGACCCCTCACCAGGACCGTAATTTGTAAACTGAGAGTGAGTTGGGGACGCATCGTAGGGCAGACTGGGGCACTGAGGCTTTTTAGCCACATAGATAAGGAACATGTCCAACTTGCCACCCCAAGTTTCGCAAACAGGTGACACGAGCCACATGAAATGGCGCCACGAAACGAACGCCAACGTGGCGCTGGGGGTGGTTTGACCTTGGGTTTGACGGAGCCGTCGAACATGCTTCTGCAAAACATTTGGGGAGACCCATTCGGAATTGGGCCATGTTACGCAGGCCCCAACGCAAAACCGACTCACCGAGTGCGCAGGATCGGACGCCTGTTGCTCGCAGCAACATTTTGCGGCCATGAGCATTCTGATCATCGTACGTGTCGCTTGCGCAGTCACCGTCCTTTGCACTCCCGGCTTCTTGTACTTGCAGTCGACGCCGTCAGCGCCAACGTCGAAGGGGCTCTTGTCTTTCTACGGTTTCCCCACGTTCGACTTCACAAGAAGGGTGAGAACGAATCTCGCGACCAATTATCTGGGACGCCCGATCAGCGGGTAAGTACGATGGCTGTGATACTACGAGTAGACAGATAGACAAGGACTCACTTACTATACCCACTGGTACATTTCGCGCTTTTGAATATTCTTCGGGTTCCCCGCACAACGAGGCGGGATCGTGGTCTGTGGGGAACCTGCAAATTGGGTAAGTTGATGAGACGGGGCTCCACTCTGTTCCGTTGGAAATCTGCTGACAGGTGGGGCGAGATATCTTGTTCAGAGGACCGGGACGAGCTGAGCTTGTCTGAGTGTGGATAGACGCGAATGTCGAGGCTAACGAGGGCTAACGCCGCGAACGACGCCAGGGCCCGCCGCTGCCTGTACTGTTTAACGAATATTAATATGTTTCGAAATTCGAGAACCACGAATATTTGCCAGTGGGTTCCCGGCACTGTCGCCGCGAGCGCCGCGCGATAAGGAGAGAAAAGAGAGTCGGCTCGGCTGAGTCAAGCGCCTGACGAGGCGGACGTGCGAGATAAGCGGGCGTCGAGGGCGAATCCCCGACGCATGTCGGACGTTGCATACATTGCGTCGTACACGTACAAGCGTACGAATCGCGGACGGCATCGATCACAGAGGGGAGCAGCACGACGGCGAGGCCTGGATGAGCACAACATGCGCGGAAAGAGGCAAGGTGGGCGCGCCATCCTTGATACCGTGAACGGAGGCCTCGGCGGTCCAGAGCTCACGTTTGTGGGAAGAGACGATTCGCATCGCACCGCCTTCTGCGTTTATCTCGTCAGTCGATAATTGGCCGGCTTCAAGAAGCCCGAAGGTTCGGCACCGCACACGTGCGCCCGAACCCACCTCCGGTTCGCTTTATTAGCCTCCTCTCCTGCCCTCGACGCACCGGTCCCTACCGTCCGCCCCCTCAACCCCGTCGGTCGTCGTGTGTCCCGAGCTCACCGTACACGACAGCCAGCACGCTGTCTTCTGTGGTGAGTCCACCGTCCGCCCCTGTCATCGCCTGCCTGTGCCTCCCTTGACTTCTACCATGGTGAACCCTCCTCGTCAGGACCCACCCGTCTCTGTCTCGCCCGCCAGCTCTGAGTTTCCGCTGTTCACGGAAACTCGTCTGACGGCCGTTGTGAGTCGTTCTTATATTTTCGCTTGCCTACCACACTCACAGCTGGCAATGTCCCACTCAGTCCAACGTCATTCATCCCTAGCGCTGTCCGGTGCCCTTCGCTTTCCCCTATAATTATCAATTTCTCCATCTCCCGCGCCTTCAATTCATCGGCGTAGCGTAGCTCCTTCCATATTGAACGACGTTATTCGAGGTGAGTTTTCATGAAGCGTTCTGATCGCAACTGTCCGACCCAGTCGGACAGCCGCGCGCCAGTCAGCCCACAATTTCGCGCCGAGGCTCATCCACACGCTCAGACAAATTTCCCCATGAGCACGGTTGTGGACTTCCACACGTACGCCGCCACAATGGACTACCCCTACTCGCGGCATTCAAACAGTGCGGGTGCGCCCCTGCCCCACATACCCCGTAGGACGACACTGTCACGCCCAGCCGCACCATTCTGGTCGTATCCTGTGCCGACGTCGCCTTGCGCCACCATTACACGAGTGCTTTCTGCGGACGCCGCCCTTCCCGCCGCCCCGCCGTCTGCCCCACCTGTCCCCGTCGTGCGGGCGACTACCTCACGCGAGCCTGCCCAGGACGAAGCGTCGAATTCCGAGTCCAGTAGCACGGAGTCATACGTCCATATGAACCCCCGGGCGAAGCGAGTCCGCAGGCCGAAGTTGCAGCCTTTCCGCTCCGCCGCTGAGTCCACCCCCATTCCTCACGCGATCCAGGCCAACCCCACCCCCCGGAACGTCGGTGTCCCCATGAAGGACTCGGTCAGTGACGATACCCCCCGGGCCTCCACGTCGCTCGCCACACCGAAGCCGATCCTGTCTGTTGTCGTCGGTGATGCCAAGACCCCGTCCCTGTCCAGAGACATCACAACGCGGCCGCTTGTAGTCCGCGCAGAACCTAGCAGTCGCTCCCTCTCTACGCCGCACATGGACGCTGCGAGAGCCGCGCGGAAGAAGTCGGGCGAGCCCCTCAAGTCCTCGCTCAAATCGCGACGGCCGGCCGCTCGGGGCGGTCTGTCGGTGGTGACCGGGGTTTCGTCGACGAAGAGCGAGCCGAGCACGCCGATGAAGTCGGTGCACTTCGACGCCAATCTGGAGCACGTGAAGCTGTTCCTCGCCGAACAGAAGCCCCTGGCGATCTCTCGGGAGGGCTCCCCGACAGACGACACGAGCGGCACGGAGAGCGACTTCCCCTCGTCGATCTTTGGTCCGAAGAAGGTGTCTGAGGAAGAGAAGATGCTGACCATGACAGTGACAAACATGCCTGCAGTCCCTCGCGCAGACGCGGACGTGGCGCTCGAGGAATTCACCTTGTCGGAGGATGGCTTCGCCCTCAATGGTCGGGTCCGCGTACGGAATATCGCGTTCGAGAAGTGGGTCGCGGTCCGCTTCACTGTCGACTACTGGCAGACGACGAGCGAGGTGACCGCCAGGTACCTGGAGTCGATACCTGGCGGCGTCTTCGATCGGTTCGCGTTCACCATCCGACTGGGCGACATGCTCGCGCGGATCGAGGAGAAGACGATGTTCTTTGCGCTCCGGTATAATGTCGCCGGGCGCGAGATCTGGGACAACAATGGGGGCCTCAATTACAAGGTCATTTTTGCCAAAGTACCGCGTGTTATTACCCAGGCGTCCAGCTCGACGCCTGACATGGCCACTCTCAAGACCAAGCTCGAGCACGTCGCCAGAGGACAAGAGTCTCCCCGCGCATCCCCTCCCTCGCACAAGTCCAGTGCGTTCACGCTGCAGGCCTCGACGTCACTTCGGGCTCGTTACGACTTTGCCGCGTCACTTAGGGCGCCGTGGAAGCGCTCTCCGCCAACGTCGACCACGCCGACGAAGGCGAGCCACAACCGCCCGATGACCTACCCCAACTTCCCGAAGGTGGGCAAGCAGACGATGTACGGCAGCGTCCGGCAGGCGATCACGCGCTCGCCGCGCATCCTAGACCCGGACAGCCCTGGCCCCATCGAGCAGCACTCTCCATTCTTCATGAACGCCACGGACGCCGGCACCGCCAGCCCCAAGATGGCCGAGGCAGACGTGGGGCTGGGTATGGAGGAGAGCCCCAACTCGATCATGAGCCGGCGGCGCGGCCGCAACCACCAACGGGGCTACTTCGACCTGGACTGCAGCATCTCGCAGCTGTTGAGCCCGACTGTCAGGCGGACGCCCACAGGGTCGCCCGTCGGCGCGCGGCTGAGTATGACGGCGCTGGAGCTGATGACGGGAGCGAAGGAGAGCGAGCGCGAGCAGCAGCAGGTGTGGCTAGCGCTGGGGCGGGGCGGGAGCGAGGAGAGCACGCCGAGCGAGACGAGCAACTCAAACTCGGAGTCAAGCCAGCAGTCATCGCCGTCGGGGAGTCCGCGGGAGGAGAGGGAGGAGATTTTCGGGTTTCCCGACGTGAGGAGCCCCGAGAGCGAGAGCTATAGCTCGTTCTTGGATAAGTGCGTATCGTGTCATCTCAGATCTTTATCTTTTGTGTTGCTCATCAATCTTTCACTCAGGTACTGCTATTACACGGGCAACGATGGCTCGTTCCTGGAGTCAGACGTCATCGCCCGCTCGCAGTCTCTGTCGAACGTTGAGGACTACCTGTCGACCACGCCCCGTCCGAGCGAGATGCTTTCGCCTGGGGACACGCCGACACGATCGCCGAGCTTCGACGACGTGGTGTCTGTTGGCAGCGGCTCGACAACGCCGACGATGCGCACAGCGGGCTTCTCAGCCTTGGTCGACTCGCCTTCGAGGATGACTGCTGCGCGCTAATCCCGGCTTCTCTTGTTCCTCGTCTTGTCGTCCCTTGCTCTTCGTTGCTCGTCTCGTCGTCCGTCGCGCTGTGCTCTCCCCCGCATCTCCTTGCCCTAGAATGCCCCTAGTATATATGCGGCGGGGCTCAAGAAAATTAGATATATATCCCCCTGCGGACACTCCCCTTGCCACGCATAATCCCCCTTTCCATTCCATCGTCCTAGAGGTCATCCGCTCGCCGCCTCCACGCCTCGCTTCCCCTCACCACCACCACACGCAAGTCTAACTTATGCGTCGTCTGGCCGTTGATCATTCCCCATCCGCTCCACACACGATCTCATCACCGGTTTTTTATCCATCATCTATCTCCCCATCTCCCATCCTCCACCTATCCAATCAACCAAGTTCGTTGTATATCCTGAGCACATCTTCATCCCGGATTGTGTCACTTTGACCGTCGAGCTCCAGGCCTCGGCGCGTTCACCTCCTGTACTTTAGTTCTCATTCGCATTTCTCCGTCCGCGTTCTCATTCGCCTCGCTTCAACCCCCCCCCCCCATACACACACACCTCTCTTGTGCTTTGATCTCTCTCATGACCACCCCCGCACCCCGATTACCCATTGGACTCGTTTTTGGTTTTCAGTTACCATGCATGACGACCCACAACTATCGCTACCCCGCTTCAGCCTTGACCACCTTACAAGAGCTGCTACTACCCTCGCACTCCACCACACGTACAATGTGGTGGAGGTTACGAATGACACAGAGATGACTTGACATGAATTGGCATTGGCCCTTGGATAGAGCACTACACACGCGTTCTCTTGGGATTCTGTTTACCTGACTGCTTCGGAATATACATATACCTCATGCTGTTGGCATCATAAAATACGTTATGGTCATACCACGACGCTCGAGGACGTCAAACGAATAGCTGAAGGGTGTGCGGTTGCTTCTGAAATGACGTTGGTGAGAAGGTCGAAATCCTAGACTGCAAGCATCCGGAGACAATGTTCAAGGTCTCTGGCCAAAAAGATACAATCCGCTGGGCCCGAGGACTGTGTTATTGCAAGGATGGTAGGTTGTTGTATACATACATAACGTGTCTTCAACTTAGGCCCGGAGCCTGAACATATCTTTGCACCGCACCTGGGCATCCAGGGAGCACGAATATCGACTTGAACGTCCATTCTAGAGGGGTTACACGACTTGCATATCATCAGAATCCGTTTCCTGCCCATCTTCGCCATCATCATCCGGGCTCTTGGGCTCTTCCGCGTTGAGCTCGTCATCCTCTGCCAGGCCCCATCTACCACCCACGGTCACAAGGTCTGCTATAGCCGATAGACGCGAGACATAGTTCCTAACCACGAACCGACCTCGCTGTGCCTTCCGTCAGAATGTGTGCTACATCGTGGATCCTGTTCCAGTACTCTGTCGGGAAGGGGAAGCCGTAGAGGGAGACCTCATGTCCCGTTCGTTGCAAGCCCCGGGTAGCGAGGTAATGCCTTGCGACGTCTTGCTTTGCTCCCCCTCGACTGGGTGGTCCTGGAAAGGAGCTCGAGGTGGCGAACGTCGGAGAGTGTCCCGAAAAACTGCATCCAAAAGTCTCCGCTCATGTCACGGGGAAAGGGGGCCAAGGCCGAGTGCGAGGTCGGTCACGGTACATGCGGCGAAAGCCTCTAGGAACCGGACACAGTCCGCGTCACTATGAAGCGGGCACGCGCCCGCAATGCGCCTCCGGTGAAGCCCATCATGGACACGCTGGGTTGCGGAGGATGCGCACGGTAAGGCCGATCCTCCGAGTGGATGTAAAGACGGTCAATAGTTGGGGACGCGTAGAGAGCAGAGATGGGGCGGGGCAGAAGATCGGGGAGAGCGAACTGGTCGCCGATCTCGCCGTCGACGAACATGTTGAGGTGGGCAGTCGATGGGAAGGAGAGACAAGACAGAAAAAGAGCAAGGTCAGGTAAGTGGCCGCCGACCTCCAACGAGCGGAGGTGTGGAAGATCCACGACACGGCCAAGAGCCTGACTCGCTATCCTCCTCTCCTCCTCATCCCGCGCCTCAAGGTCAAATTGGATCAAAGCGAGAGCAGGACACTGCCCTAGTGCATCGAGAGGTCGGGCAAGGACCCAACGTATCTGACTCCATACAAGATAATTTTCTGCAGGGAAGGAACCGCCGTGGAGCGGGAGAACAGCGGGCCAGTGATCTGGAGTTGGCGAAGTCGGGGGAGGTTCTCGGCTGGCCATTGGAGGAGTGTGAGGTCCTCTCCAGGGTCTGAATAAGAGTCGAACTCGATACAGAGCTCCAGCCTTTGGAGGCGCTTCATGCTCGTTCTGATCGGGTGGAGGACGTCATAAAGCTCATCTTCGCCTTGCACCTCGATGTCGAATACGGTGACCCTGTCGAATTAGCCTTCGAATAGCCTCCAGCCTAAGCTATACGTGCTTGATGTATACATAACCTCTAGCTCCAGCCGGCATGGCGCGGATCGAGCGGGGAACAATGTCCCGAATATTGCTGTGGCCGCGTCTCTCCTCGCTCTCGTCACCGTTATCATCGTCCTCATCCTCGTCGCTATCGGTTAATACGTCGTTTCTTGAACACGGTTTCAGGGTAGCGTAGAGGCTTTGCAGCCAATACTCAGAGGAGTGGCGAGAGAACCGAGCACCAACGCCAACAGACAGACTGCAACGACACCACCCAGGAGGCGCTGCACCACTCCGATTTCGAGGGAATGTGAGCGAAGACCATCTGGAGAATCTCATAGGGTAGCTTGTGGATCGAAGCGATGGATCGCGAGGAGAGCCGTGATATACTTTTTGTACTTGTGCCGCGTCCAGGCTCGGACTTGGGAGGCACCAGAAAGATCGTTCAGCGCAGCGACGTCATGTTTGGCCAGAGGGGAAGCGAGCTCTGGAAAAGGCAGGATGGTCGTCGTGGGATGCGTCATATTAGGCCGCGAGACGACGAACGAATTGTGCGACTTAAAATAAAGTGGAAGGTGAGGAACTTGCAAAGGTGCATCGTGGTCACGGTATCCTTACCGTAGATACTTAATCTTGGATGGTCACGGTCTGTAAAGGGATTGCGCTGAAGGGGCCTGACGTTGAAGACGCGCCAAACGTCCCGCAGTCGGAATTTCAAGCTTCAAGATCGATCGCAGCGTAATTCGGGAACGACCCCTTAGCGTTTACATAATTGTCCAAAGTTCGCACCGTCGCCGCATTGGTCTGCGAATCGGGCCACTCCTCATTCACTAAAAGCTGAAGGTTGAGCTCAGTGACCCGTCATTTCAGTCGCATATGCCACACTCCACTTACGCACCTACATGGCCAATCTGGGTCAAAGTCCAGCTTAGCCTAGCTCGAGCAGAAGGTGGAGTCGCAAAAGTAGCAGCGACAATACAGAGCTGATTCACCTCCAGGTCCACTCGCACGCTCAGCGACATGCTACCGTCCCCGTCGCCGAGCATTCCTACCTCTCTCTGCCCGATTTTGGGCATGAGTGCCGGGCTGGGCAGGCGGAAGTTGACGGACTCCCCCGATGACCGCCCGCGGATGCCCAAAGAACACAACCTCGTCGACCAGAGCCTCCAAGCGCGGCAAGTAGAACCACGACAGCTTGCGCGTCCAATGCGAGCTCGGGGGGACGTCCATCACGCGCCGGTATGGTGCGCCCACTGTCTGCAGGGCAGAGCCCGAGCCCGAGCCCATCCGGACGATCGTGAGGCAGAGCTCCATCCGGGGCAACCGGGGACCGCCCGTCGCAAGGTGGGTCTTGAGGAGCGCCTCGATCGCGTCCAGCTGCTCCCGGATGACGGCGACTTGGTAGTCGACGGTGTAGCGGAACTCGTCCATGTACTGGTCCCTGCGCTCGTCTGCGACGAGTGGCCGCTCTTCAACCTCGAACGCGAATGCGAGGCAAGCGGCGGACGGCAGTAGGGTATCAGACTTGGACTTGGACTCGGCCAAGTGGTCCAGGAACGCCTTCGCCATCCGGAGCCTGACGTCCCTGATATTCTTGCCGAGGAGGTCGAGGCGGCGGAGACTTGGCAAGCCCCGGACGAACGCTGAAATGCAGTCGCTATCGAGGAGTTGCGGGAGGCGTGGGGGGCTGTCAGGGTCGAGGTGCACGGCGAGCTCCGTGACGGTTGCTGACATGTAGTCCTTCAGGAATCCCTGGAGCTCCGTCGGAAGTCTCATGATTTCCCGAACAGAAAGACGGTCGGCGCTGCCGACTAAGCAATTCATGATGACCACATTCGTGGACCCGGAGACGAAGAGATGCAAGGAGTCGAAGAAGGGAGGAGCACGGAGGCCGATCAGGTGCTTCGGTAAGAGTGCGTGAGTGTTCCCCTGGCCGTCGTTCCGATCGACGTCTATTGCGACATCTGGGGGGAAAGAGATGCCTGGAATGGTGACCGTAGGAGGGCTTGAACCTCGACGAATCGTAAATTTCAAGTGACGGAGATTAGGGAGGTGCAGGGTTGGGCGGAGACGCGTTGATCCTTCGACCACCCAGTGTGAATGCCCGATGTTCTCGACCGCCAGCGATTCCAAACTGAGAGCGCATCTCTCCAGAGCAGCAAGGAAGACCTCGTGGTTGTGAGGGTGGTCGTTCAGTCTGACGGACTGGAGAGATTTGAGTGCGACGGCTTTCGTGAACAACCAGCCCGGAATGGTGAGTGTGCGGAGGCGAGGGAGGGCGCTTTCGTTCAAGGCGATCCGTTTGTCGGAAAATGAGATGTCCCCCAGCCCCCAGATGCACAAGCTCTCGAGGCTTGGCATGCCTGAACGCGCTTCTTCGAACACCACGACCACATTCTTTGGGGGATATACGTGCACCGACAGGTGACGGAGCTGGGAGAAATGGGGCCTTATGGCGGTGAAATTGGACTGAAGGACGGCGGCCTGGAAGGAAGCCAAGGCGTACATCTCGAGTCGCAGAGGATAAGGTTCCGACCACAAAAGCAGTGTCGGCAGGCAACGAATGGAAAGCACATTGGTCCGGACGACGAGTTTGAATATAGATGCGACTGCGTCTGCCCAGATCTGAGGGGTTCCTCGAGCAACGCGTCGCCAGTGTTGACAGATGTGGATGAGCGAGAGGAGCTCGTACCATGTCGTCCACGCGCCGTTCGTGAGGATGTTGACGACGAGTTCAGCGGGAAGTCGATTGGCTGCAGCGTCGGCATTAAAAACAGAACGGAGGGGGAGTGCGGGCACCTTCTCCGGTTTTCCGACGGAGAGCTGGCCAAAGTCCTGTTGAACGTTCACCAGGGACGAGGAGGGGTGAGCGGGAGGGTGCCCATCAGTTTCCCTGATTCCAAGGTGCTGCCGATGAAATGTGTCAGTTTCGTTCAAGCCGGACGCTGCTTGGAACCTTACGAATCTCTCTTCTGTGAAGGTGAATTCACTTTGCATGAAGGCTTGAGGTAATGCTGATCAATGGAGGTAGCTAAGCTCGACTTGAAAGGGCGCTCTTACATAGCATAATAACAAATGAGGATCAAAATGCGATGCATCAAATAACATAACAATGTCCAAGACGCCCGTCAAGCCCTAACCCTGCTTTAGGGTTCGGCATCATCTCCATGTGCGTCAGCAAAGCCTCGGGCGAGCTCGGCAGCTTTTACGTGCTTTTCCTCGTACCGCTCAGTCCTTGGTATCCTAGACACCCCTAGAAGATATGTTTGCCTCGGTATGTTTCCATTTTGACCTCAGAGACCGTCCTTTAGCTGAGATACAGACATCAACCAGATCAGCTCGCGGTGGGGAGGCTCCGGTTCATCCACACCCGCAATCCAGGACAAGCCGTATGACCCCACGGACCCGAAGCAGAACCCGCTGAATCCAAAGGGCCTCAAGCCGTGCGTACTTCCCTCTTCAAGTGTCTCCAGAGGCGTTGAAAGATGATGGCAATGCATGGGATTGCAGGTGCTGTGCCTGTCCGGAGACGAAGTCCGCGCGGGACGACTGCTTTTTGAGCGCAGACGCATCAGTGGCGGACGAGAAGTGCAAGGAGCTTGTGCAGAGGCATATTGCATGCATGCGTGGCCTTGGGTTCAAGGTCTGAGGATAGGAGGTCTGTCCACTAGAGGAGGGCAGGGAGGGCAGGGTCAGAGTCTCCAAAACTCGATGCATTGGTCTGTGCTTCATACACTCCGTATCCTATATAATGTATAATTCTCCGTCACCTCCGCTCAATCGATATATGGTACGACATACTCTAGACGAGCCGTTTGGAGTGTGGTACAACCGCAAGAGGTGCGTACATAGTCAATCCGCCAGCGGTTACCACCCCGACCACGGCGAGATTCGGACTGCAGGCTATATTACATATGTTACAGCGCTTTTCACCTGTCGTGGGGATCCTGATTTGTGCGTAGGAAGGCGCCTCGCCTCTACACCAAGTGTAAAGTTTGAATGTCCAGCAGCTGAGGGATTATAGCCAGGTCGAGTGCAGACGGGATGGTGCGTGAAAATGCGTGAAAAGCATTGTGGCATGCACACCGTTATGGCAAGGTAGCCCCCAACGATTTCGTGGATTATCGTGCCCTATGTTCCGAGTTTGCTTATTCTGAGGGCTCGTTCCACTCCCAGCGATTCTGCTCCAGCCTGTCTGCGGTGTCCTGCAACACGATCTCGTGACGACCACGAACGTAGACCTATAATTCTTGTGAGTGGGAAAGCATCAAATCATACGCGGACGTGGACAAGGTGCATACCGTCTTGTCCATCATGCGCTGCCGGAGACTCTTCACGCTGTCGGACTCTACAGGCTCCTCAAGCAGCTGGGAGAGGTCCTCCACAGCCTTCTCCAGGTCGCTGGGATAAAATGGGTAGTTATCACGTGAATGTCCGTCGACGCGAGTCGCGGGGACTTACGCTTGTATGGCCTCGAATATTTCCTTGTCGTTCCCTGGCGCGAGGAAGTAGGCCATTGCGTATGTCCATTTGAGGGTCAGGCGACATCGCGTGAGCTCATCCACGGCATCGCGCATGAAGGTCGACTATAGCGGAGGTCGCATTCGATATCAATGTCAAACAGGCACAATGTGAAGCACGCACCTCAATCCATGACATCTTGCTCGTTTCCTGCCACTCGACCATCTTCTCTTCCGTGCGCGAGCACAGCTCCTCGTCGAGCCGGGCAGAGATCTCGTGGTTGTTGAACCGGTCGAAGTAGAAGAGCCACTTCTCGAGGCTCTGCTTCGCCGCGGTCTTGAGCGCGTCCGGCTCTGGCTCCTTCCATGCGTTGCACACCTCGTTGTTGTACCCATGCACGTCCCAGTTCTTCATGCACAGCCAGCAGAACTGGTGGTTGCAGTGCCGGCAGAGAATGCGGCTGGTATCGCGAGAGGGAGGCAATAAGTCCTGGGTCTTTCACCCACGCTCGCGGGCGCGGAGATGGGAGAAAAAACGCTTACTTGCAGCCGCCGTTCTTCTCTATATTGTTCTCGCACTTCGGGCAGGTACGCGTGTTCGCCTTGATCCATTGCGCCGTCCCGGCATCCTCACGCGCGTTCTTGAGCCACGTCTTCACGAACTTGCAGATGATGGGCCGGTGGTCCGAGTCGAAGCCGCACCCGAAGCAGAAGGCGTGGGCAGACGCGCACCGGACGGTCGGCACGACCGTCGCGAGGGACGACTTGTTCGCGGACGAGCAAGACACCGTCTCGGTGCATCCAGGATGAGGGCAGAATCTGAGCTGAGGGTGCGCACCGACGTAAGACTGTCGAATGAGCTCTTGATACCTGATGCGCGACGTCAGTTACAGTACGTACAGCAACCTTGCCGACCGGACATGAGGAAGTAGCACCCACCGTACGTTCACACCGGGCTCCACCAGCTTACTGATGGAGGGTCCGTCGATGATAGTGCTGCAGTCGTCGTGCATGCATGCGAACGTACACTGCCCTTCGTCCTTAATCTTGGACGTCGCGTAGAACTGCCAACAGGGCTTGCAGAACGAGTGCTTGCACCGTAGGCGGAACACGGAAGGCGGCGCATCGTCGCAGCAGACCGGACAGAGGAACTCGGACGGGGGCGGGAAAGGCGAGTCGAGCCGAACGCGTTTCGCCGGGGGTGGACTCATGTCCATGTCGTTCCCCCCAGATGCGGGCTCGCCAGAGTCCTCTAGCACGCGATCGGCGGACTCGAGGAACTTCTCAATGAGGCGGTCGTTGTTCCAGTTGAAATGGCGCAGCAGTATGGACACGATAGGTGTCTACCGGCGTATCACGCGGGTAGGAGGATTGGGTTGTAATGGCATAGCAGGTTTGGAGGAGGGGGGTCAACCAGGAGTGGCGAGTAGTAGACATAAAGTGCTGCACCGGGGCGCACCTCTAAACCGATGATGCTAGCTACAGTATGAATGTCGTTGTCCACGAGCTCTTGAAGCTGCGCTACCGACAGTGACTTGTGCTCGACGTCGCCGCTCTTGGCCTTGCCCTTGGACTGCGGGATCATCGGCTCGTCACCAAAGTCGGAATCATTCGTACCCTTGAAGATGCCTTGGGTCAACACCGAGATATTGTTCGACAGCAGGACACTCGTACGTCTATCCTCGAGTCATCCGAGTCGTAGTAGTCGCTACCAGCATCAGAGAAATCGGACATGATGGTAGTCGAGTGCTAAGAGAGGGACGCCACATTCGGAGCCGCCATGACTTGATAAGGACATTAAACGGAATAATAAACGATACTGATTCTCCGGATTATTTGATTGAATAACTTGTAATAGCACGAGTTCACACGATTAGAATGGCGAACAATTGAGGAACCCATGGCGCTTTGCGCATCCTTTTTCCCAACTACATCCTCGTCTGAACGAATCCTTCTCCTTCGCCCTCCTGTGAATTCTCAGTACTAGCCGTGCAAAACACCATTCCATCATAGACACTTAAAAGGTCTCACAAGCCTGGTTTGAGCCTGTCTTTGAGCGTTTTGACACCGAAAACCTTGACTGTCAACGCTGTAATGGCTGCAACCGACCAACTACCTATCCTTCTTCCTGCCCGCTATATTCCATCCCAAGACACATCGAAGATAGGATGGACACCAAAGCGCGACCTGGAGGTCCCAAATCCCCCGCCGCCAGAAGACCCTCGGGCGCTGGAGATGGACATGGCGAGACAGCTGGCAGACGGCAAGCCCGTGAAGAAGGTGCGCCCTCGGAGGACGGTCGACTATGGAGGAGCTATGGGACGGTGGATTCTGGTGAGCGTACCCATATATCTAGTCGCTCGCAGGGATGGCTGACAGCGAGTCGTATAGCTGCGCAAAATGCGGCCAAACTCGACATATGTGCCCCAGCTGAGGCCCGCGCCGCCGTGGATAATCGATGTAGGGGCGGACTGTTGGGAATGTACGGAGTACAGGGACTCAATATATCTCGTGTGCAGCTCCTGCCGCCGAAGGCATACCCGAACAACCCCTCGACGTCCTTGTGCACTAAGTTCGTGCATACGTCCACCAACAAAATCAGGTGTCCCGTCAACTGTGTTGTGGTCAGTTCCCCTCACAATACTTCCGCTGCAAATTTTTGGATACTGAAGCCCCGGTAGTGGACACCAGAGGCGCGGCGAATATTGACTGGCTCCACAAGCGGAGAGTTCACGCTGTGGAATGGCCTGACGTTCAACTTCGAGACCATCCTACAGGCTCACGACTCGGCCGTCCGAACGATGCAGTTCACGCACTCGGGCGCGTTCCTCGCGTCCGCTGACCAGAGTGGCGTCATCAAATATTTCCAACCGAACATGAACAACTTGACGCAATGGACGGGCCACCGAGAAGCCATTCGCGGGCTCAGCTTCAGCCCAGATGACAACAGGTTTGCCACCGCCAGTGATGACTCTACCATTAGGCTGTGGTCATTTGAGGAGCAGCGCGCGGAGCGGACATTGACCGGTGAGCGTTGTGCCTGTATGATAATTATGGGGCGACTCTGTGTTATCTGAATCGCGTCCACTCTGACCACTCCGAAGGGCAATACTTGTGGCTCTTTTGAATGCAATTCTGCAATCGTTTTCAAAATTGATCTCATCCTCTGAATCGCAGCAAATTCCCACTCTGACCGCTCCCATTGCTGAACTGTCATTTTAGGTCACGGTTGGGATGTGAAATGCGTTGAATGGCATCCAACGAAAGGTCTTCTGGTGTCGGGAAGCAAAGACAATATGATCAAGTTCTGGGACCCTCGAACAGCAACCGTTCTTTCCACCTTGTGCGTCAAACTATTTCCTGGGTAAGACGCGTCTAATGGCCGACCACAGGCACTATCATAAGAATACCGTTCAAGCTCTTGCTTGGTCACCGAACGGGGACCTTGTGGCAAGCGCATCGAGAGACCAGACTGTGCGCGTCTTTGACATCCGGGCGATGAAGGAACTGCGCCTCCTGAAGGGCCACAAGAAGGAAGTCTGCTGTAGGTTTAAGTCAATTCTCGGTGGTTTGCCCATGCTCATTGCCACTACCTTTTATCAGCCGTCACCTGGCACCCGTTTCACCCGTTGCTCGTCTCCGGTGGCTCGGAGGGCGCCATCCTCCACTGGGATCTTTCGTCCTCGTCAGAGCCTCCCGCCTCCCAGACGCCCTCCCAGCAGCCCGGACCTCGTGCGACGCTCTCGCAGGCGCACGATTCCAATGTCTGGGCGCTCACCTTCCACCCACTCGGCCACATCCTCGTCAGCGCATCTAACGACCACACCACGCGTTTCTGGTGCCGTGAGCGTCCCGGAGATGCCTCTTCCGTGTTCTCCGGCGGAGGCGAGAAGCCGCCAGAGGTTACCGACACCTCAGGGCAGGACGAGGAAGAGGAGGCGATGGTGCCTGGCTTCGGGCTGGCTTCAGCGGGGAACGGCTGGTGGGGCGGGAAGGAGGAAGACGGGCGCGATGGGCCATCAGGCTCGGGGGCGCCAGGTCTGTCGGCGTTCGGTGTCCCAGCGGGCGCGATGGACACGAACGATGATATGATTCCTGGACTCGGGGGTGGCATTCCTGGGTTGGGTGGGTTCGATGGGGGCGGTTTAGGGTCGGCGGGATCTGTGGCAGGCCGACAGAGCGGCCCGCTTCCCTCACAGGAGGACATGTTTGGACATGGAGACAGGGAACCTGAGACGTATGAGAGCAGGGGAGGTCGCGGGAGGCGATGGGGCCGTGGTGGCCACGGAGGACATCGGGATGGAGGGCATCGTGATGGGGGCGGTGGCTATGGCGGTGGGTCACGCCGTGGAAGATATTGATATGGTTTGTAAATGTGCTCTGTCGTTCATATCAGGTTCTAATGAATCTATTCTTTCTAGGCCATGATGTTTATCGTTCAGTTTGTTAATCTCCGGTTCCGTGTTTGACTGAAGATTCTTTCCTGGCGAATGGCAATGCACTATCAGCGCACTAAATGCATAGCTGTGGGCTCCTACGGTGACTGGTGGCATGGAAGTTTGATAAAGTCCGTTGAATGAATCCGATTGGGATGTGATGGTCACATCCTCTTCCTGCACCAGGCATAGATATCGAAGAGTGGGAACGGTTTCCATGCGCCGCACCTTATTTCCCCCCGTTCCTGTGTCTATCTCCAGTCTCCGCTGACTACTTTCCTCCTTCACGCACTATCCACAAAGCTTTTGGAAACCATAAGCACCAGATTCGCCAGCAGCCATCTCTACAGTCGGAAGCCCCACCCAAGCTAGTACACCTTCGCGGAGTTAGTGGCCGTCGGTTCTCCCTGGTAACTTGGTAAGTTTACAGTGTTGGGAAGGCTTCTGCAGCCATTGACGTTCGGGAGGAAGCTGCCCATCAAGATGTGGCTCCTCAGTACTTCCCGTGCAGAGCTCTACTTCTTCGTGTCTCCCGAAAGCGTGCCCGGAGGATATGCCATCCTTTCCCACGTCTGGGACCCGTCGAGCGAGCAGTCCTTCCAGAGCATCCAAGCCTTGCGCGTCTCCTGTGCCGAAACCGGTCTCAATCCCCGCGACCATGTTTCTGACAAAATCCGGGAATGCTGCAAGCTCGCGAAACAATACGGCCTTGAATGGCTCTGGGTCGATACCTGCTGCATTGACAAGACCAGCAGCACCGAGCTCTCCGAAGCTGTCAACTCGATGTTCCGTTACTATTCCCTGGCTAACGTTTGTTACGCATTCCTCGCTGACGTCCCAACAGCTGGCATAGCCACTCTCAGTCAAGAAAAGTCCTCCTTCCGAACGAGTAGATGGCACAAGCGGGGATGGACGCTGCAGGAGCTCTTGGGGCCTCCTGTTCTATTCTTCGTGTCGGGGACTTGGGAGATTCTGGGATCGAAGGCAGAGCTCAACGACGTGTTGGAGGCGATCACGAGAGTTCCTTCCGGAGTCCTATTAAACCAGGAGAGGTTCAGCGACACCAGCATCGCACAGCGTATGTCTTGGGCCGCAGGCCGCGAGACGACGCGTCCGGAGGACGAGGCGTACTGCCTCATGGGTATCTTCGGGGTCAACATGCCCACGTTATACGGCGAGGGTCGACGGGCATTCAGAAGGCTCCAGCAGGAGATCATGAAGCAATGCGTCGATACATCCCTCTTTGCATGGAGCAACACGCCGTCCGAAACCGTCCCGGACCTTGTCCGGATCGAACAGCGCCAACTGGGGGGCTGCCCCTCCGGCCATGATACCCACGATGTCGATACTCGTTTCTTGGCGAATTCGCCTTTGGACTTCGCCGGGGCGGCAGGAACGAAATGTGCTTTGATCGATCCCACCGGGCTACAGCGTCACACTCGGACTCGACTGGTAAGCACTCAAGTCAGAATTCTGCAGCAGGGCGGTAGAAGCTGATATTAGACCATCGGTCATACTAGTCAAGCGTTGGCAGTGTCCTACGGGCTAAAGCTTCTGAGTCGAAATCCAGCCCCGACGTACCAACATTCGAAATTACCCCCTACGGTGTGCGTGCGCACATCCCGCTCCTCCAGATCGAACACCTCCAGCTGGCCATTTTATTTTCATACAGGGATAAGCCTGATTGTACGCACCAACAGCACCTCGCCCTCCTCCTCTCCCCATGCTCGGCTGAGCGAAACCCCATCCTCGAGTCATTCCCCCTCTATTGCATAGGCCTCCGCATCAAGTACCACCAGACGCCCCAGAATCTGGTGCTGTTCCACCCCCGCACCGCACTCCTGGAGGGAGATTTGAAAACCCTCCAGTTCTACGGAAGGACAGCAAAGTGGACGGACGTATACATCCGCGACGATCCTCTCCCCGAATGCGCCCTTTCTCCCACCACAATCGCGGCATGCTTCCGCTCAGGCGACGAAGTCGACCTCAAGCGCTACCTCTGGTTGAGCCAGCTGCTCCGGGTCAATTCTCACTTCCACTTCGCGTGGGACTCGATGGGACATCTCCTCCGCCGCGGATACTCCTTGACCCTCTTTCAGCCCCGCCAGGGCACGCTAGTTTTGGAGATAAAGGAGGCGGCACAGCCGGGCATATGGATTGTTCTCGGGCGGTGTCGGCGCTGTGACGCCGATGATGCTGTCCCGGGGCAGGCGTCGTCGTACCCGCACTGGGCCCGGCTGATCCTTCGCCCGTACGGAACCGACCCGTTGCAGTCCACGGCTCATGACTGCGAGAGCGATCACGTCCGCGACTGGTCGGACATGGAGAGGACGTTCAAGTACTATGACAGCCATGGACTCTACAGCGTGAAGCTGTCGTTCACCCCTGCCTTGGACGAGGTCCTTAAGATTCGCGTCTCGCCGATCAGGTCCATTCAACCGTTTCCTGAAGACCGTTTGTCCGCCTTCCCAGACCCTCCACGGGATCGTCAACATAGTGGTGTGGGGAAGCATAGTTTAGGGAAGCTGATGTTTCGTTGGCACTCCACATGACATTCTCCACGCATCCACGATAGTACCACCAGGTACCTACCCTTGTGCCGCCATGAGAGCCTGGTCACTGCCCTAATGTACTCATCTATCCATATGTATCGAAGAAGATGAAGGCTGGATTTATGGTCCCTCTCAATGGATTGTTTGCGACGACGTATCATTTCAACTAGGAGAGACATGTTATGACTCGCGATCCGGTGTGACTGTCAATGTTCGTGTCGTCATATCAGTCAAACGACACGTAGAGATACATCCAATGTCCGATTGGCAGTCAACAGAAAGTCCGTATATTAATGTCCACCAAACATTCACGACCTGCAAGTTAGAAGCAGTCAGTACCAAAAGCAGGTGTAAGCCATAGACACGTACCCCTTACAGGCCACAAACAGAACTATCAACCATGGTCGCGATGGCCTCCACGCGTCCGAGGTCTACAGCCTGGCCGTCTGTGAGGTCGTTCATGGCCTCGAGGGCGATGTTCCACGTGCCCGCCTCGGCGTGGTCGACCGCGAGGACGTTGATGCTCTTGCCGTTGTAGCTAAGCTGCCAGCACGTTCCGCACTGGTCGCTGTTCCAGCCCGGGATGACACCCGCGCCGCCAATGTACGGGAAGGACGGGAGGGAGTTGAACGTGGTGAAGCCCTTCCGGAGCAGCCCGTTTGAACCGTTCGAGCAGGCGGTGATTGCGAGCGAGTTCGAGCCGTTGTCGTACGTCTGGTCGTACGAGACGGAGACGGAGGAGGCAGTTGTCGCGCCGAGCGCGCCAGGGAGGAAGACGGCGAGGAGAGCAAGGGTGACGGTCGTGAACTGCATGGTGGAAGTGGAGGGAAGGATGGATAGCGACGACGAAGCGAAGGAGAAGGAGGTGTTCGAGGTCGAGAACGGTACGAAGTGCACCACTGGAGATTGGCATTGGCCTCGCTCACCTTTTATAGTGGTCACTGATACTCTTGGGAAGCATCTGCACAATAATTGACGGGCCATAGCTTTTCATGGGAAGTCACGGAGCGGACACTCCGTCGAGCACACCTATGCATCAACCTAGATGATGTTTCACAGAGTCGCCGAGTGGCAGATAAAGAAGCCAAGCTTACAATCCTATCCATGGTGAGGGAGCGCAACGGCTATCCTTCGCCATCCGAGACGGCGGCCTTCACAAGCGAAGCCGTGAGCGGACCGCCATGGGACCGCCATGGGCAGGCTTCGAGTGCCACTTCAAGGTTCGGGCGTAACGGGCCCCTGCGCGCCGCACAGCCAGCTCAAGAGATTAAAAGAGGCGGTCAACATACACCGTCCACGTCGATGCCTTGAGCTTCTGACGAGCCATACGTAGCCTCACGGAGAACAGTCCCCGTCCCCGGAACATGTGTGAACGCTCCGACACTTTCGGAAGCGATATATGAAGTGGCATATGCCCAGCTAGTAGAAACGACGAGGTGAACATCGAGTACATCCATAGAAGATGTGGTGTGCACTTACGCAGAGTCCATACCTCTAGTCTAGGTCTACAACTTGAAACTTGAACATGAAAGCATCTCTTACGGTGTAAGAAAACAACGCCCGACCTCGGAGGTGGCGAGAGTTCGGAGTTCTGATCCCGGCATTCTCCGACCCCCCATCGTAGACGAGCGCTCCGAATCGCCTTGCGGGCTAGCAAGTACAGGGTTCCTCCTCGTCACTCACGATCTGGGCTTTCTAAGGTCGTATTCTCATAGAAGAAAACAGTTCAAGTAAGTAGAATGAGAGGCATATTCAGAGTATATGCATTAACACGGGTTCTTCACTTGCCCTGCTCGTTGTCAAAATTCTCATGTCGGGGACTCAAACACTGGCAGGTGATACTAGTAGAAAGACCGCGGGATCTGACAAAGGTATGTAAGTAAGTGTAGGCATTGCAGTGTTCGCAAAGCTATACTGGCATTGAACATCCTGGGAGCTGGCCATTCGTAACTCACCATCGGATCCGATGGATATCGGTTGTTGTGGTCCCTTGACGTGCCAATTGAACAAACTCACTGGAAACACTCCGATGTCGGGTGGTTTTAGACCGGAGGAGGAGGTGGCGGAGAAGGGGGAACGAAGAGCGATCGCAATACATGGCACGTGTCTCTCATCTCGTTGCAGCCCACCGACACCCTCCATTACTTGACGTATTGCTGCAGCAGCATTGAACAATACCACAGTTAGTCAAATCCTGGGCACAGGCACAGAGGAGCGAGGCACGCACAATGGGAACCCAGCCCTACCAACCAGGGACTACCGTCGCACAAGCCAGATGACTCGACAAGCTACAGTTCCCCCGTACCCAAGACAAGGCGCCGCGCTCGGCGCCAGATTGCCGCCACAATGTCAAGATTGTGCGGGCATCTGAACTGGCCACCCCCCAGTGGCAACGCCTCCCTTCGTCCTCGGGAACCTTTGATTTTGTAGGCCAAACAGGGAATATCGTTGGAATAAGCATCGCCGTCAAGTATAACAACTACTCAATCGCATGATTGGAGAACACGGTTGATTAGGCCACCCCGCCGGAAAGTCTGATTATCCGCCATCGATCCAATTGTTGTCGTCTCAATGCGGTAACAAGGATGGCCGTCTCCTTCCTATTGCAGCATTCCCTTATAGGCCCATGCGCGGTCCAACGACCGGCCATTGCACTGCTACTGCTCTTACCACAACCTCCCTCCCGACGTCCTCTTCATTCTATCTCAGCCTTGAATTTCGCTCTCCGGAATGCAAGCCAAAACACATCTCGCCTACAACACCTTCTTGGACACCTTCTGGCCTGTCCCCACCGCCTCCACTGACCCCCTTCTCCGCCGAAACCCTCCACCCAACCACTACACCCATCGAGCATTCCGCCAAACGGTCGCGAACGCCTCTGAACGCCACAAACGCACTCCTGGAGAGTACATGGTACGTCGCAGCCCACTCTACGCGTGTATGTCGCGTCCCATGGATCTAACCACATCAACCAACCAGCAATGGTTGGTCACTAAGCTCAAGCTCTGCCCTAAACATTCACTCTCCCTCGACACCACGCCACTCAACGGCAAGCCCGAATGGGGCCATATAGAGCCCCTCGACGATCCGCGCCCCGCATGGGCCCGCCCGCAGGTACTCTTCCTCTTCGTCAAAGACTCGCAGTCTCCCGGCCCGAGCGAGCTCTACCGGCACCGTGACGTGCTCGCCAAGGCGCAGCACCAGTTCAACGTGCAGCAGCTCACCGCCGTCTTCGTCGTCGTCGTCGGCCACGACTTCGTGCAGCCCATGCGCGTCGACCGCGCCGGCGCCGTCCTCGCCTGGCCCGAGAACTACGTGCGCGACCCCGCCGTGCTCCCGCACCTCTTTTGGCGCCTCTCGGTCCTCACCGACACGCAGCTCGGGCTCGACCCGACGGCAGCCCCCGTTCTACGCGGCGGCCCCGACTACGAGTTGATGCAGAGCGTCGCGGGACGCCACGACGACACTGACATTCCCTGGGAGGACGGCGCGGCGGTGCCGCCGATGCCGTCGACGGCCGCGAACCACGAGCCCATGAAGCCGCAGTGTTGGAGGCACGGGCGGAGCTGGTTCCGGACAATGCTGGACCCCGTCGACGATACGGACGACTTCAAGCGCGACAGGCCGCTATGGAGGCTCAGCGTGCCGAACGACGAGGACCCTGATATGCCGCGCGAGTTCCTTGTCGGCTCCCCGCTGTCGTACCGTGGATCCAAGGCTTGGCCGATCGACGGGCGCAATACCCGTATCTATGTCGCGTACGATTTGACGCGACTGAAGTTCGTGTGTCTGAAGGACTCGTGGAGGGAGGTCGAGACGGAGGGGTTCGTGTTGGAGCGGGAGGGCGAGGTTCTCAAGAAGCTGAACGACGCTGGCGTTCCATTCGTCCCGACTCTGGTGTGCGAGGCCGACTTACCTGGGCAAGACACGCGGACGCCAGAGTTCTGGAGCGAGTGGGATGGCTTTCCGGACAAGGAGGAGCCGACGAGGTTGACGCATTATCGTATGGTGACCGAGGAGATTTGTATAATGCTCTCCGAAGTCCCAGATAGCCGGATATTGGTGTCGGTCATTCACGACTGCGTCGTTGGTGAGTCCTCGTCCAGATGGTCAGGTGCTATGCACAATTCTAACAGCGCGTCTTATAGCACATGCTGCAGCCACGGAACGCTGTGGACTCCTCCATGGTGACATCAGCTATAACAACATTCTCATTTGCCCTACCGTCGACCGGACAACAAACACTGTGAAGTGGCGAGGGATGCTGATGGACTGGGAGTTCCCCAGACTCGCGCCGACCCACAAGGACAGTGGCACTCCTCGACCGCACGGCAGGGTAAGCTGTCCGCTCGCTCTCCCCCCTGTCCCCTGCTCATGCGAAGTTCCGTCCACCCAGCGTTCCTGGAAGTTCACCTCGCTCGCTTATATGCACGCCTCCGACCGCGCGCTCACCGTAAGCGACGAGCTCGAGTCCTTCTTCTACGTCCTCCTCTACACCGCCGCGAGCCACCTCCCGAGCAACGTGCGCTCCCCAAACGCCCCCAAGGGCTTCCTCGACGTGTTCTTCTCCACCGATCCCTCCAAGGATGCGCCGTGCGGCTGGAGCGTGTCACAGTCGAAGCAGCTCGCGCTGCGCCAGGCGCGGATCCTCTGCCCCGGGCCCCCCAAGGACGACCTGCGGTTCTTCTCGCGGCCCCTCCGCGCGGGCGAGAGGCCCAGTCCCAAGTCCGAGCCGCTCGACACGGCGTTCAATGCGCTGCTGCAGGAGTACCTCGCGTGGTGCCACGCGGCGTACGTGCGCAGCGACGCGGGGCGAGCGCCGCGGCGCAACCTCCCGAGGACGTACCGGAGCCCTGCGGTGGAGGGGCGCGACTTGGACGAGCTCGCGCGCAGGATGGAGAGGCACGAGGCGCTGCGGACGCTCTTCGAGGACGCGCTGGAAGGGTGGCCGGAAAAGCAGGACGACTCGGGAACGGTCGTCAAGAGCGAGCCGGGCGAGGAGGAGGTGCCCGCCGAGGAGTTCTGGAAGACGATGGCGCAGATGGGCGGGGCTGGAGAGGGGACCGAGATGGCTGGAGCGGCCAATGTGGAGGAGGAACATGGGAGGAGGAAATTGCCGACTCGGACGCGGGAGAATTGTGTGCACGAGAAGAGGGAAGAGGAGCCGAAGGCGACGGCGAAGGCAGGGAGGAGAGCGAAGCGTGCGCATGTTGAGGAAGTTGCGCCTGCCGTACAGGAGGAGGACCTGGTGAGGCGTCCTACACGAGCTTCACGGCGTATTAGAGGAGAGCCTGCCCCCGTTCCGGAGGAGCTTCCCGCTAAGCGTCGCCGTCATCGATAGACTGTTTGTATTCTCAATTTTTTGACCCGACTCAGTGAAGAAACGTGAACTATCTTCGCTGTTCCTTCGACTGTTTTTTCGGACTTGCAACTTGCCAACCGTTTCGCAACTTTCTGATCAAAGTCCAGCCCCGGCCCGGAGCAGGCTCTTCCCGGCATTCACCAGGAAGTGCGCGAGGATCGACAGCCCCACTGCGGTCTGGCCACAATTTCGGACGCAGGCTCTACCTGTGCTCTTCCTATTATATACACATATATCTCGCCTCCAATGCCCTCAACTTTGCATCTCTCCGCCTATTGGACGCTCCGAAACCAAGCCTACCGGCATCATGATCATCACGATTTCGTCTAGATGGATGGCAGCCGCCAGCTTATGTGTCCTTAGAGAAATGGGGGGAACTTTACCGCCTCATCCATAGTGTAGAGTTGTAGTTGGGTCGACAAGGCAAGTATTCAAAGGTTAGTTGAAGGACCGCGCTCATCCACTCTCTAGCAACAGGGTACTTGTCGTTCGTTTTTCAAGCAGACCATCGTTGTGCAGGAAAAGGACTCCAGTGCCGCTTCGTTCATCGTCGTCCCTCGAGTCCAGAATGGCAGTCCAACCTGACGTCACCGCCGAAGAAGTGATAGCCCTCTACCGACCCGCAACCTAGTGAGTGAGTCCTTATTAACTTGGAAGGCTTCGAGCATCAAACCGCAGATTAGTTTCGTAGGCGAAGCCTGCTCAGTTTCAGCCCTCGGCAAGTCTTCACAAATCGTGGCGGCGTATTGCCGACAGGCTCACATTGTGGCTCGTATTTCTAGCGTTTGTTGTTTACGACTGGCTGGTGACGCTATCCCGTGAGATAGACCTATTCTGGACAGGAAAAACTCGACTTCTGCCAGCAATTTTGTACTTTACCAACAAGTACCTCAATTTGCTCTCGTCCATCGTGAGCACATTCCAGATGGCTCCGCTGTCCGATAAGGTATGCTAGTCTCCTCCTTTTCTCCGATGGTAAATCCTATGATCGAAGTTGACTCCAAATACCACAGAGGTGCGTACGGCAGGAATTGTTATTAAGATATTACTGATCAACCACAGTTGCACGCAGACCGCCTTTGCGATTCGCTTACTATTATATCTATCCCTAATCCCGCCAGCAGGTATGTTTTGTTTCGTATTCACTATTACCGTAGAGCAGTATTTGTGCCATTTTAACCGATGTTGCGTTTTCAGCGTTCACTGCATTGCGGGCATATGCTCTGACTCGTTCTTGGTGGCTCTGTGCTCTAGTTTTTCTTCTCTTGATTGCCCAGTTTGTTGTTAATATGGTGCGCCGTGTCTTGGTTCTCATTGGTACACGGTCTCCGAGTGAAGGCGCTCCCCAGATACCATTGATTTGGATTCGTGTCTTCGGCTTTCACTCCTCCGTGTGGGGGTGCGTAACCGGCATTCTCTTCCTCCCTTCAAGTCCCCGCAGCCAATTGTACGCAGAAATTGCATCCTTTTGTAGCGGCTGCACTAATTCTGTCCTAGGTGTTCGTCGGCCGGTCGCTTTCGAGTCAGAATGGGGGAATATTATTGACATTTATCAACAGTTCTCGTTGTGAACCGGGTACCAGCTATCGTCGCTGACCTCATACTCGTCGTCGTAACCTGGAGGCTGCTGCCTGCGCCGGTCGTCAGGATGTACAATGTCTCGACCGAAAGCTGGAAATTCCAAGGACTTGCATGCGTGATGGTATGCCCGCGTGTGGATTTTGGTCATGGTTTGTGCCGAGGGGCTTGTGCACATGCAGGTATCATGTACTTCTTGTGAGCTTGCTACAACGCTTCCGAGTCCATCTGCTCACATACCCCACCACGACGCAAGCGTCTTGTCGATGTTGAACATATTGCAGCTCGTTCTCACTCTTAGATACCCCGTAAGTTGATGGTACTTTATCCAGAGTTTTATCCTTCATTTCCGTACCTCCTATGCGTCCTAGGCGGTTCCGGATGGACTCTTCTCTTACGTATGGTACTTCACGTTCCCATATGTTAGGTTTTTTGCACGGAAGTAACACTCATGCACCCACGCTGATCTGCTCTCCACACCAGGCTTTCCTGGATCCTTGTGTCCCATTTTCTCCTGGAACTCCAAGAGGCGTACCAGAGGTCAACCGCTGGGCTTGCCACAGAAGACCTCTCAGGCGCTTCACAGGGGGGCGGAAGTTCGATCGACTTTGCACTTGGGTCGGTTGGTGCCACGACAAATCCCGTCGCCGACCATGTCGACGAGGAATATGATCAAGCCACGCTGACTTACTGGAGACTGAGGGTACCCGTCAGCGCGAAGGCGAGCCGAGTGACCAGTCGCGGGTTATGGATGCTTTCGAGATCACTGAAGTCCCGCGAGACGGAGGAGGCGGAGAGACCGTCCGAGAAACGGTCCTGTGAAGCATTTGCTGCTCGTAATCTGCTGAATGCACAGTTAGCCTTCTATCAATGTCAACGTTCTTGTTTGTTCATAGCGCTTATGCACGAGGATCGCGATTTCTGCATGGGCGAAATCTTATCTACCGCTATCACAAGCATGGGCCAGGGTCGGAGGCAGCCTGGTATCGGAGGATGATTTGCCACACACGCTGAAACGGTGGTGAATACAATCGTCGCATAGCCATACCAACTGACTACTTACCGTTCGTACTAACTTATCCAGCAGATTTAAAAGCCTACGGCCCAGATGATGGCGGGACAGAGACAAGGCTTAAGGAGAGTGCCAAATCTGGTCGGCGGTGTCTATGGCCCGGATCCGGCCCGGAAACCCGGCTGCGCCACGACCTGCCGCACCTGCCGCGAAGAGCTCAGGCCCGTTTTCTTACCCCGCCTTGACTTCCACCTTGTACAATTGTATCGCTTGGGGCCTTGCTTTCTTTCCCCACTCACTTCCGTCTACCAGGATACTGGGAGGTTGGGACTGCCAGCTGTCTGTCATTCACCAGTCCGGGCTATTCAAACATCACGCTCCCAGCCTCCACTTCCGCATCCCCGTCCTCATCCAGCATGGGTGGCCTCGCCGACTGCCCCGTGAGCGTCAGCGTTTACGGATCCAACCACGCCACAGGTGAGCTGGATCCCCCTTCCTCTTTCCTTCGTTGCGGTCAGTGCTAAACGACAAACGACAAACGACAAACGACAACAACGTGAAGACGGTGGCGCGTTGCCGTCGCCCGTGAGCTCACCGCGGGCATTCGACACGAAGCGCCGCAGGTCGATGCCACTCCAGCCCGAGGTCGCCGCGCACCAACCGCGCAGCCCCAGCTCGGACGTCTCAGGGTCTTGACCCGGAATGGTAGGGTCGAGCGCGGGCGCGGTACAGGCGCTGCAGGAGGAGCTCGCGGCGCTGCGGGGCGTGCTGAGCGGGATGACGGCGCGTGGGGGCGGGCATAACCAGCCTGCGCTGTGCGAGTCGGAGGTCTTGCTGGGGTACGAGGAGGCGCGATGGCGTGAGTGCCTCGTTTCTGAGTCTGGGTCTTCGGTTGCCTTGGGCAATGAGGATCTGTGCTGATGAGTGTGCTGTTTCTTGTTTGTTATAGCTTCGTCTGGGAACGTGGGGACTGGGATCTCGGATATGAAGCTAATGAAGAGTCGCGCTGGTGAGCTCTGAATTGAAGGCGAGCTGGGAAAATTGGGGACGCTGTAATATTGTTATTGGACGGTGAGACATAAGTCTGCAGGACGTGTGGTGGATATTGTGTCGGCAGAGCCTAACGCTCTGGACGCCGAGATTACTCGTTTTGTACACAGGGTCCGCTCCGAAGCCACGACTACATACGGTCACGGTCAAATCACTACTAGCACTATCACTATGTTTTAAAGTTATTCGTCATGACGCCGCTGTACCTACTACCTACCTACTTACTTTACGTCCCTGCATATGGCCAAGTGTCGGCATGTATAGATGTTCGTCAACTGCATAATCTTCCGACGTCATGGGTCTGCGTACAAATGCTCCATGGGCATGGCCCATGCGGTCTGTATGCGTGGTGAGCTGCGTAGGGAATAGCTCGTTAACCATCTGACGAGTCGTAGCATGAGGATTGCTAACCATACACAAGTGTACAAAAACGAGCTGAGGGACGATCACTCACCTTTACATAACCCGAGAGAGTATGTACAGTCCACTATCTCATCATGCATAAGGTTGGGCGGGTCCTAGATGGGCGTTTCACACCTAAAGTGCCATCCAATAATGCATAAAATCCCATAATGCATAGGAAAATGGGGCGACGGACCGTATGCATTGTGAGATAGTGGACTGTAGCTGAGAAATGAATCCTGAGACTCAGAGTACCCTCGCAGTCGCCATCGGCGGCCAACTGGGCGGGCCGGACGCCCTTGCGTCCCTCGGCTGCACCGCCATCGTCATGCTCCCCCACACACATGTTCGAGGTGTGGGTCCATTCTCATCCCATGGCCACCACCGACCCGGAGGTGTTTCTTGAGGCTGCGATCCGAGTATAGGCTACTTAAACACCGCGACCCACTGCAAGGCCCTCTCATCCAACTCCCCCATCTTCCTTCCTGACGCCCTTGTACTTCTCAGCCTTGACTCGGAATTTTGGACATGTCCGACCAATGCAGCCACGGCCACAACCACGGCGACGCCGCTAGCGCGGGCAACCCTCCTCACGGACACGGACACGGACATGGGCACACGCACGGTCATGGTCATGCCCATGCCACGCACGACTTCGCGGCCACAAACAGGGCGTACTTCGACGAATACGCGAAGAACGGTGATGAGGCGTTCGCGGGCTGGCGCGACATGGCCCGTAAGGAGGTCGACACGATGCGCGCACGGTGGCCCGCGCTCTTTGACAAGGAGCACACCGTCGTCCTGGACTTCGCATGTGGGGTTGGTGCGTCGCCTCCTTCTCCTTGAATGCGCGCATGGCTGATGAGGACCGATCACCTGGGAAGGCATGATCTCGGAGCAGCTCGTCCCTCACGTGAAGAAAATCGTCGGGGTGGACATCAGCCAGGTCTCCGTCGACCGCTACAACGCGCTCGCGACTGAGAAGCTCGGTTTGACCCCGGAGAAGATGAAGGCCGTGAACGTCGAGCTCAAGGGCGAGGAAGGCGAGCTTGACGGTATCAAGTTCGACCTCGTCGTGGTAAGCACCATCTTCCCTTGCACCTCCACGTCCTCCCTCTTTCATCCCTCCATGCCCCACTCATCAAAAACGGCAGTGCTGCTCGTCCTTCCACCATTTCGCCTCTATCGACGACAGCACGCGCCTCCTCATGTCTTTCCTCAAGCCGGGCGGCGCGCTCCTCGTCGCGGACATCAAGGCTGCCGACGACGGCCACCAGCTCTTCCCCGAGGGGTACCACGGCGTCGTGCCCCACCGCCACGGCATCACCGAAGGGCGCCTCCTCGCCGCCTTCGAGGGCGCGGGCTTGGGCGCGTTCGAGTTTCACGACGCCGCGACGCACACGCTGCCGCATGACCCAAACGGCGAGGAGGCGACGTGGTTCGTCGCGCGTGGCGTGAAGCCTGAGTAGCTCGCGCGGGGGTGCCGCGGCCGCACACTGCTGTGAGTCTTCTTTTTGGTAGGGGAGGAAGATTGATTGAACTCAATACGAGTGTACGATATGCCTTGTGGGGCGTATGATGGCTTGGGTCCTAGTATTGGATTACACGGAAGGGTTTACTGTGAACCAGTTATTTGACGGGCATGGGTGTGCGACGAACCGGAGTCCATGACATGCATTTTTGCAAGGCACCTGCATCTACCGCCCTCTTCGAGGCAATCTCCCCGCCATTTGACCACATTAGATTCGTTCGCCATGTACAATCCTCAGGCTGGCATACCTGGTCCAGTCAAAGTCGATCGACACGAGGTTTGCACCGACCGGACCTAGTCCGTAAAACACCCAAAGAACAACTCCCACAATATTGCGTTGCACAGAGATGACAACCATGTTCTGCCTTTTCCGGGCCGGTCATATCGCGACAGCTGGACTTCCTCGTGTTCTACTACTTACAGAGACCCGATGATGGGTCTATCCATTATCCTTATGTGCGTATACACATCACTGTCCAGTACCTTTATTGAGTATCTCGACCGTGGCACCCCAGATCGAATTCTGTCTGCGATCGTCGTTCCAATTCGGCCTGGATGGACAGCCGCCGCTCTGTGTGGCCTTTCGTTGGAGAGCAACGATGGTGCCGATGTTTCACGCACAGGCCCCATCCACAGTGGAGTTGTCGGATTTACAGGGCAGGTACCTTAAGGTCGGTCTAGGAAATGCATCCCGCTCTTATATCTGTTCTCATTGACCGCTGTCTAGCACGGACGACATTCCTTTACGTATACCGGAAAGACTCCAGCAGATGCTCCCTTCTTTACCCCTCCGGCAGGAAATGGCTGCACAGTCTACTACCTCCACCGTTGAACAAGTGATCGCTCTTTACCGACCCGCCACCTGGTAAGTGCTCAGCGCTCAGCGCCTTTGAAGGAGCGCGGAACTTACGCGCCAGTTGTTTCGTGCAGTTTCGCATTCCAATGCTGCACAGTTTCGATGAACAGCAAGTTTTCCATGATCTCGTTTAATGGCTGACCACGAGTCTCAGCTTGTGATATTTTTTCAATATCTAGCGTTAGTCGTGTACGACTGGCTAGTGACATTATCGCTCGAGGTACACCTGTTCAAGTTCTGGACCAGCCAGGCCAGGCCGCTGCCAAGAATTCTGTACTTTGCAAACAAGTACCTGAATTTGCTATCGTGCATCCTGAACATATTTCAGATGGCTCAGATGAGCAACAAGGTGTGTATGCACTCCGTTCTGCCGAACGATGTTCATTCTAGTGGTTAAATGCGCTGAAACGATCACAGAGGTGTGTGCGCCAGGACGAGCCAGGGCCTGTATCTTCTCTGTAATGAAATTTCGGCGACCACAGCTGTACCAGGACGGCCATTGCGTATCGTCTATTCTTATATCTATCTCCCGCCCCACCTGCAGGTACGCACTCATTTTCTTTGAAGGACAAGTAGTGAAATGATGATATCGCTGATGCTACGCTTTATAGCATTCACGGCATTGAGGGCATATGCGTTGACTCGTTGTCGGTGGTTATCTGCCCTCGTCTTCCTTCTCTCGATTTTCCAATTTGTAATGGATGTTGTACGCCGTCACAAGTTCACCTTCAGCAATGCTGGGTCTCACCGGACACGCCATCTAGATCATCTTGATATGGTTCCCCGTCTTCGGAATCCGTTTCGTCGCGTGGGGGTGCATCAGCAATGTTGTGATCAACCCTTTAAGCATTCTCGGCCAAGTGTGGGTTATCCAGCCAAAGCATCTTCCATAGGGCTATAGGGCTAACTCTGACTCTTACGCAGTTGTGCGTGCAGTATTTCTGTGCCATGATTGTGTGTACAATGTCAAGTCATGATCAACAGCTCTAGTTGGCGCGCGGGTCGCAACCATTCTCGCCGACACGATACTCGTTGTGGTCACTTGGAAGTACTTGCTGGTTTCCGAGGTCACGCGGTTCAACCTCCTGACTGCTAAAGGCCGGAGACTGCAAGGGCTTGCATCGATAATGCTGTATAATGGTACGTCCACGTCGGGTGTTGATCGGGGCTGTTGCTGAGCTGGAGGTGTTGTTGCTCACAGGTATAGTCTACTTCATGTGAGCTCTACACGCTCCACCTACTTACCAATACCGAGCTGATCGTTACGATGTGAAGCGTGTTGTCCATGGTGAACATATCGCAACTCGTTCTCTCCGTCGGATTCCTGGCAAGTTTACAGATCTGAGTTCGGCTAGTGGCGGCTCATGGTGGGTGGGGATGCCTATGCGTGCAGGTAGTACCAGATGGAATACTCAGCGACGTATGGTTCTTCACGTTCCCGTACGTGACGTCTTCATGCGGAATGAACCACGCACCGTTTGATACTGCCGCTAACAAGGATGCACCTCGAATATGATCTGCCCGCACTTGATTACCAAGATTTCCTCGGTACTTGTGTCCCATTTCCTCCTGGACCTCCAAGATGCATTTCAGAGGACCGTCCCTGGGCTGGCTACGGAAGACCCCTCCGGGCTTTCCCAAGGCATCCGCAGTTCGATGGACTTCGCAAATGCACTGGGATCTGTCGGTGCCACAATAGATCCCGCCGCAGACCAAGCGCTGGAAGAAGACGACCGCGTTGGCGGCCAAGTTCCTGCGGAGGATATCTGTCCCAACGAGAACGAGAACGAGAACGAACCAGATGAGCACTCAGGAACCGGGCCTGATGGCGAGTTCGAAATCATGGAGGTCCCGCGGCAGCTCCCCAGGCCGGGCATGCCAGTGGCTGCCCTTGCAGCGACGTTCACCTGAATATTTACTTGTCGAAGCTGGAGTCTGTACCGCACACGTGAAATTTGCGATTCCTTGATATTTTCTTCCGTGAATTTCGTCTACGTAGCACAAGCAGAGAAGGTTGCTGTAGTCTAACACAGAAATGTGACAGAATAATGCGCGTGCGCTGTGGCTCTTCTGCTGGCGGGCATGGTTTGTGGCCCGGACTCGGCCCGGGAACCGGTAGGACCACGGGCGTGCCACGACGTCAAGCCTCAAGGTACCGTAGACCAGCCTGCAGACTTGCATGACCGTTCGGTCCCCCTGCTTTGACTTGTGCAATCGTGTTACCCGGAACCACTCGACTTTCTTGCTTACCCTTTGTACACCTGCTTGCATTCTCTGGAAAGCCGAACTGGTCGCTGCCCAGCGTTCGTCGGTCATTGGTCCACGATGTCGTCCCAAAAACTGCGCATAGCATTCATCCACCCAGACCTTGGAATTGGTCTGTATTGACCTGCGACGTTTAACCTTTATGCTAACTGGAATGCGTGTGTTTAGGAGGGGCTGAACGTCTTGTAGTCGATGCCGCTCTCGGGTTGCAAAAGCTCGGCCATGACGTCGACATCTACACCTCCCACCATGACCCAGGGCACTGTTTCGAGGAGACGCGCGACGGTATGGTTCTCGCGCTCTAGGAATGTCGAGGGGCTAGAGCAGTACGTCCACAGGCACCCTCCGTGTCCATCATGTTGTCCCACCATTTCCCCGTGCCATCAAGGGCAAGCTGCACATAGTCTTCTCCCATGCCCGACAGCTCCACCTCACTGCCCACCTCCTCCGACCCGGCGCGCCGCCCTACGACGTTTTCTTCGTGGACCAGCTGTCAACATGCATACCCTTCTTACGCGCGTTCACCCACACGCGTGTGCTGTTCTATTGCCACTTCCCCGACAAACTCTTGGCCGATGGCGCGTATGTTGAGGAACGGACGAAGAGAGGGAGCGCACTGAAGCGCATATACCGGCTCCCAATGGATCTTGTCGAGGAAGTGACCACAAGTATATCCTTTAGACCCATACTCCATACTGACCTGGCTAACGTAAGAGGTAGGGCAGGCGGATACCATCCTCGCAAACTCGAAATTTACGGTGGGAGTCTTTAAGCGGCATATGCCCTCGATACCTATAACGCCGCGTGTCGTATACCCAGGGATCAATTTTGATGCATACGCTGCCCCGGATGCGTCGCACACCGACCTCGACATTGCCCAGATCTCATCGTGCGTTTCCATTCCCATCTTAGCCGTGTCACTTTGGGTGAACATCAGTCGAACAGTGACCGGCCAACGTTGTTGTCAGTCAATCGTTTTGAGCAGAAGAAGAACGGGGTGCTTGCGATTGAATCGTTCGCCCTTCTCCGAAAGGATGGACTCGTCCAATCATCGCCCGGTCTACGCCTTGTCCTGGCTGGTAAGTAGCATCGCGCACTGTTAACGAATTCCCGTCACGAACTGTTTGCCAGGCGGTTATGATCCCCGGCTCCAGGATAATGTCAAGACCCTCAGCACGATGCTGGAGAGCGCGACGAAACACAGCCTCTCATATATCATCCTCGCCCCTTCCACCTCGACAGTCCCGCTCCCCTCCTACCCCTCCACCGCCACGTCCGCACAAACCGCCGACGTAGTCTTCCTCCTGAACTTCTCCGGGCCTCAGCGCTCCGCGCTCCTCAACGCCCTATCGACGCAGGTGCTCCTCTACACACCCGCGAATGAGCACTTTGGCATTGGGCCGGTGGAGGGCATGATATGCGGCCTCCCCGTGCTCGCAGCGAATAGCGGTGGCCCGACTGAGAGCGTCGTTGACGCGCCCTCGGCCGAGAAGACTGGCTGGCTCCGCAGCCCGCAGCCGGAAGTGTGGGCGGAGGCTTTGCGCGAGATCATCGCCTTAACTGCTGCCGACCGCAAGGCCCTGTCTGAGCGTGCGTGCCGGAGGGCGAGGGAGAAGTTTGGGATGGAGGCTATGGCAAGGGACATGGAAAGCGCGCTGAAGGAGACAGTCGCTATGGGTCCAGTGCCTACGCCGGTTGCCTTCTGGGTTATTGTGGCGCTCTTCTTTGGGCTCTTGGCTTATGCGGTACAGCTTGTGTTGTGACTCGAGGGTATAGTGCCTTCATGGTGGACAATATTTCTGGACTTTGCGACTGGTTGACTAGATTCCATTTCGACTGCCATATGAATCGCCACTATCGTTAAGTCTGTAGGTTTCCCCCTCTCACATTTAGTTCTTTCTAACAACGCCTTTGTCTACAGATTTTAAACATTGTCTTTGCTCGTTTTACAGCGTGACACTCTGGTGCCATCCGCGCGACAATAACAATCCGAGTCACAGACAAGGTCGGTAGGCGCTCGCCTTTTAAACAAACTTTTTGGCGCTCCATGGCCACACTGACAACCGTGACGCGTTCTGTGGTCCAAGCTGCCGCAGCTGCCTTAAAGCCTTTCATCTTCTACTCCTCGCATCTCACCGGTCCATCTACGTGTAGTCTCTCGTGCAAGATATTTCTCGAAGCTTCCTGTCATCATAAAGCACCCACAACGGCCACGCCCGTCCTCGCTGCCTTGATCTCGGCCACGTTCATACGCCACACACCTTTTCTGCTCTTTCCACCATGTCTTCTGTGCAGCCCACCTCGTTCGTCACTTCTTATCCATCCTGGCTGTACACTTCCGTCGATTCAAACTACTCTTCGCGCCTTGATAGCCCAATGGAGCCCATGAAGTCCTCTCGCGACAAGTACATCCATGCGCCACAACCACAAAGGCTCTCCTCGTTACTCCAGAACCCCAACATAATGATCTCGCTCTCTGTGGCACCCAAGACAAACAAGAAGAGGCTGTCTTCGCCACAATCCGACGCGTCGTGGAGCTCGTTTTCGTCCACGCCCTCCCTCACCGAGTCCGTGTCGACTTCCGCATCGTTGTCGCACAAAGGACGCGCTCTCTCCCGCCTCGCGCCGACGACGACGATGACGAAGACCGGACGGGTCTCTGTTCCCCTTCTGTTCTCCGAAGACCAGATCGTGCAGAGGGTCGACTTCTCGTCCTGCTACAGAAGGGGCGTCTCACTCGCGGACTGGGCGAGACTGGCGGAGAAGAGGAAGACCTACCTCGCGCTCAGCGACGCGCGCGAGCGGCTCGACGAGCTCTTCTGCGATGACGAGCGGGTCCTCTTGCAGAGCCATGTCAGTTGTTGTTGTTTTCCCAACCACTACCAGAGCGTTTGAAGTGAAGCTGACTGCGTTGTGTTTTAACGCCCAGTGGCCGGGGTATGCGTCGAGGACAAGCTTCCTCGAGTTGCCTTCACACGCATCCGCGATCGAGAAGGGACTGATGAAGGCGGACCTGCTTGATATGGTGTGCGACGACCTGCTGCAGTGGATGTTGACGTTGACGGTAAGTGCCTCGCCTTTGCCTTTGTTCTTAAACTTCTTCTTTCTATCGGCTAACGCTCGCACATAGAATGGCCGGCACATCGTGTGCTGCGACCCCCGCTGGGCGGTTGGACTCGACCAGATCACTTTTCGGCACATCTTTGTCGTCGGGGTCGTCCAGGTCAAGGGCTATGTCTCGAAGTGGGTCCCGGTCTTGGAGGTCGACCGCAGTGCATTCGCCACCTGATGTTTCGTCGCTGGGTCTTGCCACTCGCCCCCCCCTCCCAACCCCGGAACCGACACGCCGACCTGGGTGAAGTGACTAACGTTATCCCGCTGGGCTAGACTATATGGTCCGCCGCGCGTCCATACAACCCCGACTGCGGTCATCATCACGTTCAAGTGTTACAACAGCCATGGATTTTAACTCTTGCTGAGCGTCTCGCTTTCGTCCGTCTCTGCCCTCGAAGACCATATCTCGCCGATTAACCGTAATGCCGTACACAACCTAATGGTTCCGTCAGCCACGGTCCCTCTTCGCGCCTCTTCGCGGTCCCTTTATGTAGCCAGATATTCTGTACTTATCATCGGCGTATCGTCCAACTTATTGCAGCCCACCTGGGACCCAGGTCACGTTGACAATTCGTATTGTTTCGGCGTCCACGTTACAGGTGTGAGTGTGTATGCCGTACTGTTCCTCATCCCCCTTTGCCCAGATCATACTCGGGAGCAATCGCTCTCCCCGTGGGTGACCGGTATCTAACCACTTCGTCGGCTGTTGAGTTCCATTATGCTCATGAGCTCATGCTCGGTGAGTACTGAAGTCATGATCCGGGCATCCTTCCCGGTCGACGTGCTGATAAGCCATTGTAGGCCCCCGGATGCACCAACGCTCCCACGTCTCGACTCTCCGCTCCATGATACGAATATCAATGGCGGGAACCGCCCACCCTCACCGCTGACCCCGCATCGGCGGATGCAAGCCTATCTCGCCTAAACCGAAACGAGGAATTTGAAGGAGGCCGTTGCGCCGCTCAAGAACCTGAACTGGCCGCTGAGCGCTGAGCTGTGGGTCATGATGCTGGTCGTCCCATTCGTCCAACCTGCCATGGTAAAACGCATCCGGCGTGGGGGAGTACGCCGGACGTGCGATGTGGGCTCAGGCAGGGTATGGGGATCGCGCCCGGTACGTGCATTCTAACGTGCTCGCCGAGTCAAAATCGAGGTCAAAGGCGGTGGCGGGACGGCCCTGTGAATCTGGGCTTGTGGCCGATGGGTCGCCATTCCGCAGGCCCGCGTTCCCCGGGCTCATGTCGGGGGGTGGGGGACAGTCTTGGGTACCACATCGCACAAGCGATGATATGGATTGGACGAAGGCCTTCCATGGCCAGGCACCGTCGAGCCGCGCACCCGAGAGGCGGCGGCTGTAAGTACTTGCGTGCTTTCAGTGCATGGCCCTATTTAGACTGTCGAGATGCGCAAGTGATCCGTTGCGTCCACTATACGAGACGCCATATATCATGGCCGGTGGACCCTGGCTGACCCGAGTGGAGCCCTCAAGCTGGCGGCCATCGGCCGGTCATCTCTGCTGCACAGAACTCCCAATATGGCCTTGTCCCCCGGTGGCGCGTATCGTGGTCACTCTCGCCGGCGAGAAAGAAACATGCTATCTAGATGTGGGGCTGCATTGATACGTTAATCGTATCCTGAAAGCATCATCGTGCCTCCGTTCTCAAAGATACTCAGAGTCCGAGCCCTGATTAATACCAAGTATACTACCGTTACTAGGCTCCGTTCAAGCTCCGTTATTGGAAAGGCTTCGAGACAAAGGATTATCTTACACTGAAGATATTCCATGCTTGAGTCCGTGTCATGCTATGGAGCACATTCGTCGTTCTTGCCGGCGACTCATTGGGTTGGGGCCGCCTGCCGGATGTCATCGGAACGCTTGCCGCTCCTTAGCGCTCCTTGCCGAGGCGCCTTAGGCCACGATCGCCGGACAAAGCTCCTTCGTTCTTTTCTCCACGACCATGAACTCGAGCTTCCTCGTCCTGCCGTTCCGACGCCGTCAGCCGTTTACGCAACGGATCTGATGACTCTGTTCCCAAACTTCATCTGAATAGTCAAGACCTGGTGACCATCCCATCGTGGCATCCACACGTCCACACCCAGCCTTGATCCAGCCCATACCCTGTGATCAAGCTATCCACTTGGCTGGCCTAGCCTTGCAGCCCCCGTTCAATCGGCCTGATTTCACTTGTCGTGCATGGAATTCAAGAAATTCCAGTAAGTACCTTAGTCCCAGGACGTCATTATCGCTTTTGGTGACGAGAGCAATGTCCCAGCACCGACGCGGCCTCTCCGCTGCCAACCAGTCGCAACCTCGCGATTGTTAATCGTCACAACCCGCCCACTGCAAGCGAACATGTGCTTCACTGCCAGCCATTGACCGTTTCTGAGAGCTTGTTGAATTCACGATGCACAATTGTTTCTCCTGCATCATTTTAGATATGGCGACCAAGCACGCAAGGCGTCTGTTGGCGTTCAGCATGTGTAAGAACGAACACAACCGCACGCTGCTTTGACAACTTGTTCATTATAGCTTCGGATCCATGTTCACCTGCAACGCCGGCGCCCTGGACCCCGGATCGAGGGCACTTTTGGCTGAACAGGCCAGAGGACGGGAAGAGATAGCTGCATGCCGAAACTATCTCCGGCCATATTTGCCATCCGTGGTAGCTCCCTGTGACGGCGAAACGAGTTCTAGATTCAGTCACAGTCCCAGTCCACGATACGTTCGAGCGTCACTAATGCCGACGCGAAGCGAGCTCTGGCGAAGCGTCTCCGACTTCCAAGCATTCCGTCCAGATGGAGTTTCTTGGGAGATTTGATGCATCACGACCATGTGGACACAGGAAGCGCATCTCTTTTGCCAGCAATCGCGCAATTGTTCGAACAGGTCGACGTGGGAAGGCCCGCCCGCTCTAGCTAAGTACCGACCATTACCGCTTGGCCTTACCGTACTTTCGCCTCTAGGAAACTGATAAGCACCTATTCATGCCGGCACCTAGTCTTAGTCTCCCTTCCGCCCAATGCGTCCTCATCATGGTGTCTTGTGCATCCCGTGGCCGATAGGCGTTCCACCAGATTGCACAACGCGCCTGTGCCATGTCGAACTCCCTCGTCGGGCCCAGTCCTGGATCCCAGTGGGTTCCCCACACTCCCCCACTATATATGCGCTCGCGACCCACGATCCCCCCTGGCCCCAGCAGCAGTACTCCGTCTCTCGGTACTCGGCTGCGGCTTCGCTGACCGTCCGTCCTCATGGCCATCTACGACGTCGACGGCGCCGCACGGCTGCCCCAGCTCTCCACTGCCTCCCCCGGCTCGCCCGCGGCCTCGATCGACGAGAAGGCCGCGGTGCGGGTCGCGGAGAAGCACCTGAGCTCCGCCTCTTCCCTCGACAGCCACGATAAGCTCGAGGGGGACGGGTTCGCGCACGAGGAGGTCGTATACGTCAAGGGCGAGCCCGTCATCACGACCGGGCTCGACGTCTCGCGCTTCCTCGTCGACACCCGCGACGACGGCGATCCCGCGCTGACGTTCCGCTCGCTCGTCATCGGCACGGTCTTCGCCGGGCTTGGAGCGGCGCTCTGTCAGGTGCGTACTCATGCTCGCTGTACTCCAAGACTACTACTATCCTGCTCCCCTCCTCCTACGAACACTCTCGAAGAGGTGTGCTGATATCAGATGGCGGTGCCTTGCTGCAGATTTATCTGTTTAAGCCGGTGCAGATGACCGTGTCTACGGTCTTCCTCCTCCTTATCATCTACACCGTCGGCATCGTGTGGGCAAAGTATGTGCCGCAAGCGTCGTGGGTCGAGGGCACACGTTTTGCCGGGCTCGCGCCGGTGTTGCGCTTTATTAACCCTGGCGAGTTCCGCATCAAGGAGGTCAGTGCTAGTACACCTTGGGCACTACTTGTGCTCCATGGCTCCCGATAAGCTGACTTGGGCCGTAGCATGTTATTGCCTCACTTGTTGCGTCCACCGCTGCGTACGGTAGTACTGCGGTCATGAACTTCGCCGTTCAACGAGTGCGTGTTCTTGCATTTAACCCCTAGAACGCTAATGCTGACGCTGTGCCCAGTTGTATTATGACACGAACGTTAAGGCTGTGACTGCAGTCCTTGCAACGTTTTCCACAGCCACTTTCGGGTACGGTCTGGTCGGCTTGCTCCGTCCGCTCACAGTGTACCCGAGCGAGATGGTGTACTGGGCGGTAAGTAAGGTCAGTTGTTTGGACCAAATGCTTTATCGCTCATGCCCTTACTGGTAGAACCTGCCCACGGTGGCCATCTTCCAATGTGAGTCCCGAAAGAAATCCTGCACTAACACACACTGTCCTCTGAGAATGCACGTTGAATGCTCACGCGCGCGTGTTGTCATCAGCGCTTCACTTCGACAGCGCGACGAACCACAAGCGGCTCAAGGTGTTCTGGTCCGCGTTCACCGGCATGTTCATCTGGGAGGTATTCCCGGCGTACATCTTCCCCCTCCTCAACGGCATCAACATCATCTGCTTGTCGACGCAGCACGTGCCCAGCGCGACGCAGGATATCATCACCAACCTCTTCGGCGGCACGGACGGCAACGAGGGCCTTGGGTTTGGGAGCATCTCGTTTGACTGGCAGTACATCGGTTCTACGTGAGCGCTGCATTCCGATGTGTGCGGACATGAGGACTGTCCTAACCTCTCGGGGCAGGTACATGAGTTTACCCCTCATCCAACAAGGTACGGCCTTTTCCGTTGGCCATGTATGCGCTGTCATGGCTGACCATTCCGCACCGAACAGCTAACTCTTGGATCGGATACGCGGCCTGCTACATCGCGATTATGGGCATCTATTACTCCGATGTCTGGAACGTGAGTAATCTGCGACGGCTCTGATTCCTTGGGGGATTGCACTGACCCCTTACGTCCCGGGTAGTCCAAAGCGTTCCCGATGCTTTCTACCTCCCTGTTTAACCAGAACGGCACTCGTTACAACCAGCAGGCAGTGTTTGGTTCGACGTTCTCTCTAAACCAGACTGCCCTCACGGAAGTCGGTCTACCCGCTTTGACAGGTGTGTTGCTGGATGAGATGCATAAGCCTACGGATCGCCTCTGACACTTCGGCGTGGCAAGGTTCCAACGCCTGGAGTAACCTGACACAAAACCTGTCGGTGCGTGCAGCGGCGATAATGTTTAGGATTCGCGGAATGCTAATAGTAATAGCGCGCACCTAGATCGGCGGCCTGATCGCGCACTGCATCTTCTTCTGGGGCCCCTACGTCGTCGATTCCTTCAAGCAAGCCAAATCGGGAACCCAGCCTGATCCGCACTGGCAGGTAAGCAAGCAACGGGCCCGGTCGACGAGGCGCACACCCCGATTGACTTTGGCGTTCTCGTTTCAGGTCCTCAAGAAGAACTACGACGAAGTGCCGTGGTGGTGGTACATCATCCTTCTCCTGCTATCCTTCTTTGCAGGTATGTCCTTGATATTTCCGGGTACGAATATCCTGTGCTCATGGACTCGGATCGTCTCCCGTCCAGGGTTGATCGTCATCTTCAAGGGCGAGACTACGCTCCCGTGGTGGGCGTACATCATCGCGCTCCTTCTTGGTGGCTTCGTTACGCCCTTCTCGACGCTTCTGTATGCGAGGATGGGTAACGGAATCGCGACGAACCAGCTTATGAAGATGGTCGCCGGCGCAGTCAACCCCGGCAAACCCGTCGCGAACCTCTACGTACGTTTCTTGACGACGCTCACCATCGCGCACAGACCTGATTTATGCCCACTTGTAGTTCTCGATGTGGAGCCACGATGTGGTGTCGACCTCGATCGGGCTCGCGCAGGACCTCAAGATCGGCCAGTACTTGAAGATCCCGCCCCGCGAGATGTTCCTTACCCAGATCTGGGGCACCATTCTCGGCGCGATCGTCAACTACGTCGTCATGGTCTCCGTCGTCGACGCGCAGCGCGACATCCTGCTCGATCCCATCGGCACCAACGTCTGGAGGTACGTGCTCGATGCCCGCTGCGTGAAGCCATCTGCTGACGGGACGATAAATGGTAAAGCGGTCAATACCCGCAGAGTCTGAACAGCGCAGCCGTCACTTGGTCGTTGGCCAAGGAGCTCTACGGCCCGAGTGGTCCTTACATCTGGATCCCCCTCGGTCTCGTCTTTGGCATGGTACCCACCGTCATCCAATGGGCCATCTCCAAGGTCAGTGACCATGTTCGCCCTCTCTCCTTCTGCGAGCTCGTCGCTCACAATCATGATGCCGCCACGCACAGAGGTGGCCCGTGATCGGCGGCGTGCAAGTATCGTCCGTGATCCTGCCCATCATCTACATGTACTCGTCGTGGATGTCCTCAGGGACGAACTCGACGATTTGGTCCTCGATCCTCGTCGGGATCGTCTCGCAGCTCTGGCTGCGCCGCTACCACCCGGGCTGGTTCAAGAAGTACAACTACATCCTTGGGGGCGCGCTCGACGGCGGCGCGCAGGTCATGATCTTCATCCTCTCGTTCGCCGTGTTCGGCGCGTCGGGCGTGCCGAAGCCCTTCCCCCCGTGGGCGGGCAACCCTGCGGCTGGGAACGTGGACTACTGTAACGGGAATGGGGCGCTGGACTGATCGGCTCGTCGTGACTCGTCGATGTCGGGAGGGACTGGGACGGGCGCTGATGGATTAATGGACGACCGCGCAGTTGTTTGGGTGTATGATAATGATATGGGCTTTTTGTTGTATTGTTAGGTAACTTGAAGTACGATAGACACGATTGAAACGCCCAGTGAAGACATCACATTCCCGCGTGATTGGTTGCGGATGAAAACGGTTGCGTTGGCACGCGAAGGTCTGGCAATGAAATGGTTCGTGTCGCGACAGCTTTCGCCCCAGCGGTTTAGACATGCGGAAGGGGTCAGCGGTCGCTCAGCTTGGGTCGCTCATCGGCGTAGTGGATGAAGGAGCGTCTGAATTGCCACATGTGACTGGTTTGGTTTCTTGGATGACGTCACATCACCTGGGCACCGATGCCACCCGACTTGTTCAAGTTTGTTTGTCATGCCCCGAGGCCTTAAAAATGTATCCATATGGAGAACTACTATTAGTTGTGAGCATCTGGGGCCCGTGCAGATACGAAAGATCAAAAGCGTCACGGTGACTGCCAGGACACGAACATAGTAAATAGTCACAGTCCGAGTGTGTCCCCGGCCGCTAGATGTGGCAGTGAGTGTGCAAAACATACTCTCAAATATGACCACTGTCTCACCCTACATCCCGCAGTACGACTGAGGCACCAACGTCGCCACCGCTTCGACTCGCCCAAGCTCCTCTCCCTCCCCATACGTGAGGTCGTCAATCGCGGGCGTCGAAATGCTCCACCCGTCCTCCGCGTTGTCGACCAGAGTGAGATAGACGACGTCCTTCACGGTGGGCGTTTCGTAGACCAGCCGCCAGCACTCGCCGCACCGGGTGCTGTTGTAGCCCTCGACGACGTCCGCGCTGCCGATGTAAGGGAAGGCGGGGAGGGAGGCGAAGTCGGTGTAGCCCTGCGCCAGCAGGCCGTTCGACCCGCCGCCGCACGTGACCGTGGAGAGGGGCGTCGCGCCGTTGTCGTACGCGGGGTCGTACGAGACGGAGACGTTGCGGGAGGTGACCACTGGACCGTGACCGCCGACGTAGCCCGCTTGGGAAGCGACGGAGAGGGCGGTGGTGGCGATAGACACGAGAAGGACGCGGGAGATGCTGTCGCTACGCATGGTGGCGTGGCTTCGTCGCGGGGAGAGACCTGGCCGTCGGCCTGTTGTATGGGGCGATGGTTCGTCGCCAGAGACAAGAGACTGTAGATATAGGCTTAGGGGGCAGGTTGAGGCTGACATTTGGAAACGGACTGCCGGTACCGATTCCGAGCGGACGGCGGACACTGTGAGGCGGTCTGTTTTTCGGCCACATTTACGGAGAGCTGGAGCTTCTAACTCATACTTTGTCGTATACTATCAAATTCAGCCGTGCATATGCTCTGAGAAAGGTGCCAACCTCGCCCTCGGCAGACAGAAGATGATGACGGGGGACGGATACCACTGCCCCCTTTTGTTTATATTAAGGACATTTCTATCTGTGTTTTGAAACCTGCCTACACCTACATTGCTCAGCATGCGTTTGCATTGACCAAACACGAATCGCGTTCCTTCACTCGCTTGCTCCATTCTCTCGCTCCAAGCGCCCTTGATTTTCTACGTGAAGCAGTAGCACAAAACACACAGTCGTAGACGCATCTCACTTTTTCTTCCAAAGGTCGTCACCTTCGAAGTGGAGAGTGGCAGAAGGAAACTTGGCCTTGATGACCTCCCAGAGCCAGTACATCGGCGTGCCAAACGTAACGTCGGTAGACTCGGTTGTTCCCGTGCCACTGGTGAGGAGAGCAACAAAATCGCCGCAGCCGTCGACGATGATGGATCCGGAGTCCCCCTCCTCAGAAAATACACCGTAAGGGTAGACTGCTACTTCCACGGAGTCGCGGCTGCCCAGCGCATAATAATGGCGAACGTGAGACTCAAATCCGTTCAAACAACCTATAGTGGTGAGTGTGGTGAGGCCGCGTTTGATAACGTATCGTGTAGGCTCTCCGTTGCGAGATTTGTTGTTGGGGGTGCATATCTCTTGAGGGGAGAGAATGTCTCGGAGCTTGAGGAGACGATCATCCGGATATTGGAATGTGGGGGGCACAGCGATGCGAGGGTACATCAACTTGGTGAACTGATACCTGTCCCTTTCGGGTCCTAGAAAGAGTAACCAATTACATTACGTATCTTCAGCTAGAGGAATCAACGCGAACGAACCTAAGTCAAGTACGTTCCCATTGAAGTCCTTGCGGAACTTGGTCTTCTCGAGCCTGATGACACAAACATCCTGCGTATAACCATCCGGAGGGGTAGAAAGGCTGACAGAAGGTGCCCAGACAACGCGTCCGATGACTCGATCATTTGGCCTTGTCCATCCCTTCTTGATTTCCTTGAGGAACTCCTGAACCTCCTTGATCTCCACGCGGGTGTCTCTCAGAAGACCTTCGGTCTTCGCCAACTCTTGTGACACCTGCTCAGCTCCACTTCTCTCTAACCGCTCCGTTGTGGTCCTCTTCTGACTCTCCAAGGAAGTAACAACTTCCTTAAGAACGTCAATGCGCTCTTGGACGGATGTGAGGAAGCCGGTAAACGTTTTGCCGCCCATGAGGACAACTTGCTTCTTCGGCCCGGCTTTGTAAGGGTAGTTAAAACGGTGTTCATCTTCTCATGAGAAAAAATGCACCGATGTAAGTGTACGAGTCATTCCCCTCATTGGCAGGAAACAGGACGTGGCGGGCCGTGACACCGTAAAGAACGCCATCGGCTTGGAAGTAGAAGCCCATTGTTCCCTCGTTGTGGAGCGTCTTCAAGCCAGCGATAGGCAGGCTAAGCGCGGAAGTCACCGGATCGATGACGGCCTCGAGGGGGTGGAAAGGCGGGACGGGTGCGAACAGTTTGGGACCACTGAGATCCATAACCACAGACTCACGATATGCGACATCGACGTCGGATACACCGTGAGACTTGAGGAGGTCGAGAATGTCGTTGGAAGAGTGGAATGCTGTCTCCCCAGAGAGAGTATCGGGCAAGACTCCTATCCAAATCGTGACGGGAGTGGTAACGACTTTGTCGTGTGGAGGGATCTTGCTGTCGATGTCTTCGTTGTGTTCGCTGTCCCTGCCGTCCTCGTTGTCCTCGCTGTCCTCGCTGTCCTCGCTATCCTCGCCGTCCATCTCGTCCACGTTCTCCTCCTCGTCCACGTTCTCCTCCTCAATCACGTTCTCCCGGGCCTCAACCCAGCTGAAACGAGCAAGGTCGATAGACGAATGTTTGATACCTCGCTGGTCAAGGAGTTGAACAATCTCCGAACCAATGTCAGTCCGCATATTTCTGCACACTGGGAAGGTCACATACCTTGGAACGAATAGTAGCCCACAGATCATCCTTGCCAAGTTTGTCATGCTCGTAGACTGGTCGAAGCTGCATAAGACGAGCAGCCTGCTCTGGCGCAGGTGGAGTGAAGATATCCTTGGATGTACGGAAGATCAACTTGGGACCAAGACGTTGGGAACCCCGGATGCCGAAATAATAAAACTCGGCCTCGGACTTGGGAACTTCGTGGCGATAAGAGCCGACGGAAGAAATGCTGGTGGCATCCTCGTGCTTCTCGGAAGTAGTGTGGTGGGAGGAGTCGTCGCTATCGTGGTTGTCCCTGCCAATGGATGGGCGGCCCTGACCATGCGCGGGCGCGATTAAGTGGTCGTCTAACAAGCGTTGCGGCCATACGATGCGAAGTATAAGTGAATACTAAAGAGCAATGTACGTAAACGAAATCACCCGGGTGGTTTTGAGACATTGCACTAGAAGAATGGTTAGCGAAGAGAGGAACGCTCGTAAAGCAATTGCAACTAGCGGGGAGGAAGCGCCGCACCGTGGATTGGCTTTGTAAGGCGAAATCGAAATAGCCTACTTACTTACTTTTTCGGAGGAGAAGCGCTTATCGCCGGCACGCTCCTCGAGAACGTCCCATCTATTCACGCTAAACTCAGGCAGGGCGAAAGCGATGATATTGGGGGCGCGCTAGAGGAGCTGCGAGGGACCTCCGAGACGCGCCGCCACTGCTCTCTCGCGCGACCGGTGGGCCGAGCTCAAGCCAGGGAAGAAGCGAAGTGAAGAGCCGGAGGCTCGGGAGGCTGAGCGTGAGGATCGGCCCAATGGGAGTGATTGGAAGGCGATGGTACTTAGTATCGCGCCGCGGGAAGGCGAGCGTGTAAGTCTGTAACGACCCCCGTTACTCTGGCCGTGACTCCATGATCCGGTCACGTGATATTAGCCGCTACGAGACGTTTTGGGGCCTCTCTCTGGACGAACCAACACTGTCACAGGTTTCCGGGCTGGTCTGCCTGCCCCTCGCTGTGCTCGCTTTCTGTACCTCGAATATAGCCCTGGTTTCGTCTCTTTGGACCTCGTGGCGGCAGGCCGCCCATTGCAGAGCGGATCGCGGAGGAGGGAGTGAAGCGCCGAGCGAGTAAGCGGCAGCGGCGCGGACACGAGTGGCGGCGAGCGGCGAGCGGCACTGAGAGGGCAGCGGTGGCCCGAGAAGGAGTGGAGTGGAGGAGAGCGCGAATGCGAGGCCGCGCGGAGCGAGCGGGTGGCGAGCGGTTAGCCCTCCTCTCAGGCCGGCCTTTATCAAACTCATACCTCTGGTCGTGAAACTCGGTCCACCGTGCTTCCGCAGGTTCCTTCTGGACTCCCTGCCGATCAAGTCGGTCCAGCACATCAAGACGATCACCGACATATTGCACCACCGGTCGCCGGAGATATTCAACGAGAAGAAGGCGCCGATGGGGCGGGGAGACCAGGAGACTCTTAATGTTATCGCTGTCGGCGAGGGCAAGGATATGCTGAGCATCCTCCGTGCGTGATTTTTTGCACTTCCTAAGCGACGAATTTCTGCTCACTTCATCGACAGTGAAGGAGAACATGAAGGCTGCGGACCAAGACCGGCTTCCGGACAGCGAGCTGCTCGCACAGATGAAGTGCGTGTCCCTGTCGCCTGATTCGACCTCCCGCATCGTCGCTGATCTGTCCAGCCGTCAACTCAAGCACGTGCATTGTGGCTGGGGTGGACACCACGTCGAACGCCCTCTCGCGCATCCTCCATCTCCTCTGCGACCACCAGGGCGTCCAGGATAAGCTTCGCACGGAGATTCGCGCAGCCATCGAGCACTACGGCATGGCGATCCCGTACGACGAGCTATCCGTGCTGCCGTACCTCGATGCGGTGTGCCGCGAGACATAGTGGTTGCATTGGCCACCGTACACGAACTCCGCTCTGACGGTCTGACGTGTTCGCAGGCATGCCCCCTTGAATATTTCCTTCCGACAGTAAGTGACATGGCCACAAACTCTGCGAGTCCCGCAATTAGGAATGGCTGACTCTGACGATCGCACACTACTAGGGCGAAGAAGGACACGGTCCTGCCACTCTCGCAGCTGCTCCGCGGTGTCGCCGGCATGATGATGAGCGAGATCCCGATCCCGAAGGGCACGTTCGTCCTCTCGAACCTCCCCGCGTGCAACAGGAACAAGGCCGTCTTGGGCGAGGACGCGCTCGAGTGGAAGCCCGAGCGCTTGCTCGAGCCGCTGCTCAAGTCGGTCGAGGAGGCGCTTGTGCCTGGGATCTATGCGAACCTGTGAGTGTCCAGCGACTGGCAGTGAGCGCGTTGAGGCGGAGTCGTGCTGACGTCTGGGGCTCGCTAGGATGACCTTCCTCGCTGGGAGCCGCGCGTGCATGTAAGTCACTGCCCCTATGACGGGTGGGGTCGGAAATTCCGAGCTCATTGTGTGTGGTACAGCCGATTCAAGTTCTCGCAGCTGGAAATGAGTACGTGACAGCGTTATCCATTTTCATTATCCAAGGCCCAGCATCTGATCTTCTTCCCGTAGAGGTCGTCCTCTGCATGCTCCTGTCTGGTTTCAAGTTCAAGCTTTCGGAGATGCCCGTGGTGTGGAACTTTGAAGGGATCTCCTACTCGTCGACCGGCTACGAGAGCCCGAAGCCCGAGATGATCCTCAAAGTCAGCTTTGCACCGTGATATGGCGTTTCGCTCTTATGGACTGCACTGTCGGGTTACTACGTAGGTTTCATGGGCAAGTCTGCGGTCAATACCACGACCCACTGATTGTGCACACGTTTGGCGCAGTTGCATCAAGTGTCCTGTCACTTCTGGAATCTTAGCGCAATTTGAATTGGATACCTTTTGTTTCCCTCCTTCGTCTCGCTTTCGACTTTTAAGCCGCCTGTTAAAGCCACAACCTCAATTAAGTTCGACCTTATGTTGTCCCCCTTGAAGTGTCCCACTCTCTGCTCCTTGTATTACATTTTTCTTCCTGGTTGGACGGAATGATTGTGCTGGACTTGCTCCAAAATATGACGGTTTACAAGGCCATACATGTTCTCGCCCCAGCGACCATGGAAAGCGCCGAGTTTGTGCACGATGACGACTCGGACGCCGAAACGCACGTATCTGAACAAGTCAAAGAAGCAGCGGCGAGTCCGCTCGCTGGTAGTACGGGCTCATGCATTCATGTTCCAACTCCCAACAAGTCATCTAGTACGTGTCTGCTGCCACATCTGCGTCGCTTTCAGGCTAGCTTTGTTCTAACCACCGGCACGACCCATGCGGGCCTCGTGCATAAGTTGGAGCTCTGACCTGGCCACGAACTCTCTCTGCGTGTTGCAAAACCCGATTCCTCATAGAGCCTCACAACGAGTCCTTGATGGCGCAAATCATGGTATGTCCTTTTCCTTGGTGAACTCGGAGGATGCTATAGTTGGCCACAACCTCTGCAATGGCGCTGGTTAGTAGAGGTGAAGCAGAGCGCATAATATGGTGTTCGACATACTTGAGGAAGGACGTGGTTAGTGCATCGAGCGCTTACAAAACGCGCTTGCAGACTGGCAGCAACATGAAGCGTCCAGGTTAGCTGTTCACTGTACTGAAGTTTTGCTGAACTCCCTGTTGAGTATCTGTGTTCTCTAACGTCGTATGCAAATCAGGCTCTTCAAGAGGTCGATGGTTGACTCTCGTCATGGCGCATTCACGACTCAGACACTAAAATACACAACGCTTGAGGCCTTCTTCCCAACCTGCAACATCTCCAGCGTCCCCCACCTGCTCAAGCGTCCGGGTCCTTCGGCCAGTCCGCGATCTTCCGCGCCTTCCCCACCAGCGTGAACGTGTGCGTCAGCTCCGCAGTCGTG